>JAUZST010014764.1:0-10482 GCA_034779995.1 Parotocinclus haroldoi
CGACTCGTGGCTTCTTTTTCTTATTCGCTTCTCACCTTCTTTGGTCCGAATAAGGGAATAAAATTACACGTCTATAACAGGATCTGTTTCTGTACTTTAGGATTCGGTCCCAATAAGCGGCCGGTCCCATTAACCGGATTCGACTATAACACCATGTCATTCACTGAGGAAAAAAACCACGCCCCTGGACCCCACACTGGACTCTGCAGGCCATTCCTAATATTACATGTGGATCATAAAAAAAACCCTGCAGCCTGTGGCTGTAGACGCTTTACTCTTATTCTCATAATCGTACTAAAAAGGTAAATGCAGTGCACATAGTGTGAACTTAAGGAAATCTGAAAATGTGCAGTACAGGCTTTGTGTGAGTGTTAACAGTATAGAAGTACTTACAGGTAGCTATGTGCGTAATTGTGTAGTTATGGAGTGTGTAGAGAGAACACAGCGTAGCCAAGTCGGGGAAAAAAATAAAGAGACTATCTGTGTTGACGTCAGCATCTCTACATGCAAGGCAGAAATCAGACCCACCTGATTCCACTTAACGATCTCCTGATCACGATCCCTCAACCTGATGCCATTCACCGACCTAAAGTACGGGACACACGAAAGCTGGGATTGAAATGCCGATTTCTATAAAGTTCAAACACCACAGCACTGCTTTGCTTTTAAGAAAACAATATGCGAGTTGCTCGGGTAAAAGCAGGCGCTTCCCCTCGCCCAAAAATCAGATCGACGTCGTGACTAAGCGGTTGCTTTGTTACGGTCATGTTATCGAGGAGTATCTGTTCAGAAAAAAAGCCCAGGAACGATGAAAAGCTAAAAATAAAAAAAGAATATTGACCCAGTTCGCCATTTGCTTTGAGAAAATTCCCCACTGGAGAGGCGCTCCTCAGAATCATCGATCTAAACAGGATGAAGTAAAATATTTTTAAAAAGCCGATCCAATGCTCGGTCCATTTTCAGACGATTCCAAAAATGGTTTCAGTTTTGGGGGCGGCGCCGCTGCCTCGCAGCAAGAAGGTCCCGGGTTCAGTCCCGGGGTGGCACGGCCTGGGTCTGCGTGGGTTTACTCCGAGTACTCCGGTTTCCTCCCGCAGTCCAAAGACGTTTGGTTAATTGGTGTCTCTAAAGTGGCCCTTAGTGTGTGACTGTGTGTGTTTTCGGTTGGACATAAGGAGACGATGTGCCTTCAAGGACCTCTGATGACTCATTGTCTAATGAATTTTGCTTTATAATTTGAATTATTATTTTTTCTACTACTAATTTAAGTTGTAATAATTTGTTATTTATTTTAAACTAATTTTCCTATAATTTAATATACATTTAGTATTTGTCTATTTAACATCTAGGCCGCCCATGGAGGACGGGTCCCCTGTTGAGTCTTGGTTCCTCCCGAGGTTTCTTCCTACCATTTTAGGGAGTTTTTCCTTGCCACTGTCACCCTGGGTTTGCTCACCTTGGGATTGGCCTTTTAGATAATTGTATTTCTGTAAAGCTGCTTTGAGACGATGCTACATTGTAAAAAGCGCTATAGAAATAAAATCGAATTGAATTGAATTGTGTGTGCGCCCCATCTAGGGCTGTTCCTGCCCTTGCGCCCAGAGTTGTCGGGTGGGCACCGGCTGGCTCTACGACCCCGTGTTGATTAAGCTGATACTGATAAGATACTGGATGGATGGAGTTCAGTTTTAGCTCTCAGCTCTTTTAGCGTTAAGTCCATTTTGAATTTTGGCAGCAAGAGCCCGTTTTTGCCAGAGCCCCTCACACATGATCTTTTACATTCGCATTAAGACGGTTGTGACGCCTTTATTCGCTCTTGATTTCTCACTCACCTTCGCATCACCTGCTCCGTCAGCATCCTCCTCATCCTCGTCCTCTCTCTCGCTCTGAATGCACCATGAAACAGGAGCACGAAAGACATATTATCAGTCAACAACCGGGAATTCACGACTGAAACAATGACCATTTCTAATACGACTGGCAAGATTTATAATCAGATTTATAATCAGAAACTTAATCTGATACACCACTGGGTACTTCTATTATCTATTACGGCTCTCGTTTTGAGCCATTCCGCCCAAAAATGACACGTACAGACAGATTTCTTTCACATGTAATGTCTAATAACATTTTATTCAGCGCAAAACACATTTTGTGGCAATTCATAAATTGCCCTAATGAGTACGGACGCCACGTGACTATTTTCTGCGTTTGCGAACTCTAGTTTTTAAACTTTGTTAAAGATAAAATAAAATAAGGATGCCGGAGACTGAAGACTTTTATGTGTGTGGTGTTAGTTTCGGTGCTGAAAATACACAGAACTTTACGCTTATTTATTTATTTACTTATTTATTAATAAACTTTAAGGTAGCATTCCAACAAGCAATTCGGGTTAAATGACTTTTTAATAAAGTTCTCAACTTACTGTTCTTCTGCGAGACAAGCTCAAAAACTGGCGAATGTCACCGCAATAGTAGCTCATAATGTGAATGAAACTAAAGCTGGCGGTCATTTTAAAAAGGACACACGTATATAAAATAAAATAAAACACAATGAACCGACTTTCACCAAACAAACACGAACGCTGTTTATTGCGCCGCGTTACAACTCCAAAAAGGGGGGAGCCACCGCGGTTTTAAGGCTCTCCCGAAATAATGTATTACTGCTTTTTTTTTTTTTACTATTTAATTAAAATATTGAACGTTTTAACTTTCATCATCTAACGAACATTTTCCATACCAAGTTAAACGAAGAGTACAGCCTCTGCTTTGCCCGATTTGCACCCCCGCCCCCTCTCCCGTGTTCGCTTCGGTCGAAATGGTTCCGTCCGCCCTTAAAACGGGTGCGAATTGTACTTGCGAGCGGTGGACTGCGAGTTCGGGCGTAAATAGCGGTTTTGCATTTAAAAGACAAACAAGACACACTAAACTAAGCTCGTTAACACGAGGGTAAATAAAAAAAGAAACAAAGGCAGGAGTGAGGGACACAACAGTACGTCACCCATTTTGTTTCACGCAGAAAGGTGGGTGTGGTACAGAGTGAGATAAAGCTAACGTTCATCCTTTAGCAACATTAATATCGTCCCAAAAATGCAGTGTTTACATTTCACTCCTCTGCAAATCCATTTTTAGCAGCTGGTCGGTCGTATTAAATGAGCTGCCCCCGCCTCTGTCCCGTGTCGGGACGGGTAGAAACAGCAGCTCCGCCGCCCTGTGCCCGTATCGCAACCCCGTAACTGAAGAAAGAGGTGAGCAGCACTGGGTATGACTTAGCAAAATTGCAGGGGATATCAACATTTTTTATTCTTATTACAAATATTCTTTGACATCTATACAATTGAGTTCTAAAAAAAAAAAAAACTTTTCCACGTCCTGCACAAAAAAACAAAAGCGTGTAGTGTTAGTTGGTGGTTAGCTGGTTTAAACTCCAGCCATTCAGTTTCAGTCGATGGTTCACTTTTGCGTTTTGCATTTTCAAACGAGCCGGCGCTGCTGTGCTAATTGGTATCTGCCCTTAAGACGCTGATGAAGCAATGTTTGGTTCTGAGTATCTGGTGTTCTCTCTGGTCCACAATTAGCAGCTGAAATCAGAGCAACGGCACGGGTGAAAACTGCTAACCTGCAGCAGATGATGCACTCGACGCACGTGTCAACATTTCCAGGCCGCCGGCTGCAGCCGGGCCATTTAGCCGTTTCCTTGCTGATTTGGTCAGTCAGACTGATTGTAATTACGTACTGACCTCATCTAGCCCCTTCCTTTTAATCACTGGCTAGGGCGTCCCGCGCTAATCAGCCAGCCACGGCGAGCTTTTGGGACGGTGTGAGCCCGAGAGCGTTGCTAATCGGATGCGCCCGGCAGTCGTGGGACAGAGGCAGGCGTTGGCTTCGCTTGTTGTCGCCCTTTGCCTGGATTGTCGCCTCGGCTTGGGCAACGGTGCGATTTCAATAGCGATTAGCTTGCGAAATCAGGCCTGCGTCTTGACACAGCTCGAGAACGTGCTTCTCTCGGGATGTCTCTTTGCTTTCTTCAGCTTGGTCTTGTTTTTTTTTTTTTCTTCATTTCTGGGCGTCCCGATTTCACACAACCCAAGGACATGTGCTCCGCTTTTCTCTCTGAAAAGGTAGCCAGGCTTGCCTGGTTGCAGACGCCGTAAATGTAGCAAGTTGGGACGTTTCGTGCGGCTGCTTCTTCACTTTAACTCCAAATTCTTCCCAATTGCCACTTTCATTTCTTGCTGATTTGGACCGATTTCGAGACCCTCAGCCCTTTTGAGCCGCCGCTCTGTGTGCTCACGAGGGGCTCTGTCCCAGGTTGTGCGTTCTGCAGCCATGCGGCAGAGCTCAGGCATTTTTGGCGTTCCGTAGTCAGAATAGCAACGGCCTTAACAGCCTAGACGACGACACGTGTGCAACACTGGCATGCTCACATGCCCGGGCGGTTCAAGTGGAGGTGAAAGGTAAAAGGGTCAGGACAGTGTTGGGGGGTGGGGGTGGGGTGCTGAAGAGAGAAGGAGTGTGTGTGTGTGTGTGTGTGTGTGTGTGTGTAGCCAGAGTTTAGTATTCTGCTCTAGAGGCGTTGAAACCGTGGACATTTGGCTTGAGGTGGATTTGGCTGAGCCCGAGTGGCCACACTTCGCATGTTTGACGTTTCCATGGGCTCCTAGTCAAGGCTGTTGCTCATCTTGAGCATCTGCCCTGAGGGGCACCGGTGCCGCCTCACGCCCGTTTGTTTGGAGCCTGGTCAGGAAACGGCTGGGCATTTAGGGAAGTTGGCCCCGTATGGCCAAATGTATCCGGGCGCTCAAATGTCATGTTTATTTGTTATTGCTCCAGTCGTTCTTAAACCAGATTTTGGAACATGCCTGCGGGGATTCTCTTCAATTTACGGTCGAATTCGGGTTCCCGAATGGCACGAATGGCAAAACGTTGTAATCACTAGTCGGAAATTCCACGCCGCCCAACTTTTTACGACTGTGGCGACCTTCACGCAATAGTCATGGCGGCCACCAAAGGGGACAGTCTGTCCACGGTAGACTGTTTACAAATATTTTATGACAATGCTAAGTGTAAAACTTCCTCTCTTTGACGACGGAAAATTAAAACGAAAACATTCCCAGGGCGCCCTTTTCGTTTCTGCTCTAGAAAAAAAAAAAAACAAACAAAAAAAAAAAAAAAACCCCGCTCCGACGCCAATGCCCCAGTAAGAGCTTCCACTCAGGCAGCGTTTTGGTACAACCGCTCGCTCACCCGGGCTGAACCCAGGCCTTTCCCCGCCCCTCCACACCGATCCAGTTCAGAAAACGGACCGCCCCGGGAATCAACAAGTCATCGAACATGCTAAGACGGACCAAAATCTGGACGTTCTCGGGACCAGCCCTGCACATGGTGAATAGCTTATTCATTCTTGTTCTCCGTCCTCGTCCGGAATGATAGAAGTCTTTTATTATTTTGATCCCAGCAATTAATTCCAAGCGGAATACGGTCTGGCTAATGCTTCTTCCTGCATTGGACAGGGGCACACAAGTGGCTCTCTCCGAAAACAAACACACACACACGGTGGAGTTCAGCTCTATTATCGTGGTATTAGATGAAGTGAAGTGGTACATTCCGGAACCCAAGGCCAGCTGTTTGCATGGCCTCCTTGGCCTCCTAATTGGACCCCGTGTTTGAATGTCCCTTGCTAGTCTGAATTAGAGGTCCTTGAGTTGCCGTGCAGGGGCGGGCCAAGAGTGTGTGTGTGTGTGTGTTGTGTATGTGTGCGCTTTGGGTTTGCGATCTAATTATCAGAGATAATTGCTTGGACCTGGCTCCAGTTACAGGCGCCCACTTGGTCTCTCTCTCTCTCTCTCTCTCTCTCTCCCCCATAATGCAGAGAAAGGCAGCGTTTGTTTGATCTTCTGTAAGTTTGGCACTAAAAATGAGGGAAGACCTTTCTCTGGAGACAGCTGTGCTGAACTGGCCGTGACCCGCGTCCCCACGCCGTCTGATCCCAGATCCACGCTGCTTCTTCTCATCAGCCGAACCCAGTAACAAGGCGCTCGACCTTTAGGCGCCCTTGATGTGGCATTACTGAACGCAAATAAATGACACTGTTTAATCTCGTCTAATCAGTTCAAAGCACTGTCACGAGCAGCTGGCCTGAGGCACAGCAGCCTTCTTCGTAGGCTTACTGTTCTGAGGTTTCTCCTTTTATTGGTCCAACTTGGGTTGCTCATAGCAAAGCGCTAGAGTCACTGGGACGTTTCTCCCGTCCCAGAGCCGATAAACGCTCTGTAGTTGTCGGAGCATCTCTGCCGAAGTCTCACTCGGGGATAGGATTGGGGGATAGGGTTAGGCTTTAGGGTTAAGGGCTGATGGTCAAAGGGTTAGAGTTAGGTATAGGGGCAGGGGTTTGGGTTTGGGCTATGGACATGGGGGTATGGTTAGGGGGATACAGGTTAGAATTTACAGAGAAGTTACAGTTAAACTCGTGGTTAGTCTTAGGGCTAGGATTCGGGATTAGGGATAATGTTGGGATTACAGGGTTACGGTTAGGATCAGTGGCTAGGGGATTATGGTTAGAGGTTACGGTTAGGATTGGGGTTTTGGGGGGTTTGCGGGTCGTATTAGGAGTTCGATTTAGGAATGGGGGTTAGGGTGTTAGGATTAGGGGATTTGGGGGTTTAAGATTAGAGTTAGGATTTGGGGGTTAGGGTTAGGTATTAGAGTTAGGATTGGGGGTTAGGATTAGGTATTAGAGTTAGGATTGGGGGTTAGGATTAGGTATTAGAGTTAGGATTTAGGGTTAGAATTAGGTATTAGAGTTAGGATTGGGGGTTAGGGTGTTAGGATTAGGGGATTTGGGGGTTTAAGATTAGGTATTAGAGTTAGGATTTAGGGTTAGAATTAGGTATTAAAGTTAGGATTTAGGGTTAGGGTGTTAGGATTAGGGGATTTGGGGGTTAAGATTAGGTATTAGAGTTAGGATTTAGGGTTAGGATTAGGTATTAGAGTTAGGATTGGGGTTAGGGTGTTAGGATTAGGGGATTTGGGGGTTAGGATTAGGTATTAGAGTTAGGATTTGGGGGTTAGGATTAGCAGATTAGGTTAGGCTTGGGGATTAAAGGGTTAGGAATAGGGTTTGGGTTAGGTTTGGTTTTTTTTGGGGGGGGGGTTTAAGGGTAGTATTGGGAGTTGAGTTTATGATCCAGAGCCACTTACAATTTATACAGTCTTACATTAGAAGCAATTAGGGGTTAAGGGCCTTGCTCTGGGACCCAACTATGGCAGAGGTGGAATTTTGAACCATGGAGTCCCATAGGATTGGGGGTTAAAAAGTTAGGGGTTTGGGTTAGGATTTTGTGGGTTTATGGGTAGTATCGGGAATTTGGGATAAGCATTGGGGCATTAGACTTATGGCATGAGTGATTCCTAAGTCCAGAAGCCAAACTCAGACCCCGAGCACATCTCGTCCGATTGACTATATTTGGCCGAAGTGTAAACCTCGTCCTTTCGCAGTCTGTTGGCGCGCATTTATTTTCCCAACGCTCGCGCTTCATGGCAGCGGGTCAGCCGAGGCACGGGACGACAGAGGCCCATTTTCACACAGCTTTCGACCCATTTTAAAATAGCTCCGAGTAAACACGGGAAGCGTGGGAACTTCGCGTCGGGGCTTTATTGAGAAGGGGTGAGAACCATGATGCACTCGATCACCTGCAGTCTTCGCAGGCTTGTTTAGAATCGGAATATTTACATTTTAAGTTAGTGGCCAGCGACAGGAGGCTTTGCACCAGAGGAACTTTTTCCTTCACGTAGTTCTGAGAACTGTGCCATCCCGTTTTGAGCCCCTGCTTCAAGGTAGGAATGCGAATGCTCCTCGCAAATTAGTCCTAGTCGCTGGTGGTGGGCAGTTCTGATGCCATGCTTGCTCGAAGGAGCCCAAACCTCAACCCCTGCTGAGATACCTTCAGAATATTACGTCAGATGCTACCAGTTTGCTAAGTTCTACTCAAAACGGCTAAAATGCATAACGGGGCTCTCCCAGGCCCTCGTGACAGGGAGATCTGGGGAAAGCAAGTGGTCCTGGGAATGGAGACTTGCTGCCAGTCTGAAACCGGAGTTCCCCCGAGAGGGGACGATGAGGGCCTGAGCCAAACGGATCACAGGAGTTCAGAGGTCTCCTTTAGCTTCCCACCACCACTATCATGGACGCAGAGCCGGTGCATTCGACCGCCAACGGCCATGTTTGGCTAGTGCTCGTTCGTCTCCAGAAAAAGCCGGAGGAAGATTGGGTTTTGCGTGCAAACCTTTGCATTCGCCCCTGAGAAAGAAACTCAAGCGGACGTCACGACCGGCTGTTTTTCTTGGCGCCCGAAACGCCGCCTATTTTTACGGAGCGGACTCGCTCGTGTGAAAAATGCAGAAAGTGCATGCGTGGCCAGATCGGCGGCCGTAGACGCAGACGCGCCAGCGCCGCACGAGGCGGGCGCGCGTGTGCGCAGGCACAGCTGCGTTGGCCCCCCGTGTTTACACAGGGTTGAGGAGATAATGGCTCCTGGGTTTGACACAGAGCGTTAAAAGAGACGGATGAGACGCCTATCGTATACAACGCGCGTCCGCCGGCACACATCGGCAGACACCGGTTCAAGTGCTAATGGCTCTGTGGTTCCTCATAAGGCGCCGTGATTTACATTCCTCGAAGCTGGAAGTCGGTCCGCCGCTGCTCCATAACGCCCCGCAAAAAGAGGCCGCGGAACGTCAGGTTCGCACCAGGCCCTCGTTTGTCAGCGGTGGGTGTATACTGTTTGTGTAAGCTGCTTTTCAACAAGACAACGAACATGTGTGTGTGTGTGTAAGCTCCCGGACAAAAAGGGGTCGCTTTAATGACAGTGTCGATCCTGTCCCACCAGGATCCGGAGAGAAATCCTGTGAATTTTAGCCGCTCAATCCACAACCACTGGGTGTAACGTAGCTCCAGATCATCCCACGAAGCTTCAGGGAATTTGCTGGACGTCCCAAATTCAGCCGCCCATCTTTAAACCCGTTTTCCAGAACAACATCCCTGTTATTTTTGCCCTCACCTCAGGGTCTGTCCAACAGCCGATGACCCTACCGGGGCAGGGGGGCCAAACAAGCGTAAACAACGTTTGTTTCCTCCAGGGAGCCTGTACAGTGTTGGGAAAGGAACCTGCAAGCGGTATGTTCGACGCACAGAGGAACGGTTCTGTTTTCGGCTTGACTATCTTTCCTCTTCGGGTGTTTGTTAAGTAATACCCAAGCCCACGTGCATAAAAGATGACCGGCGGCTCGTGTGGGTGGTACGTCTGGACTAGTGCGATCGCTCCTACTGTCTGCTCTGTACTGCTAAAACAATTTACCTGTGAACCTCCCCAGGTCACTTTCCACACATTGCGTTTCGGCTCATGGAGCACAAACCTTGGAGCACCTTTGCACGTCCACCACCTTTCGGCAAAGCCCTAGCGTAGCGCCTCCGTCATACAGACGGATTTTGACCCCCAGCCCTGTTGATGCTGTAGCTGTAGAGTCTACGGCGGGTCCGGTGACAAACTCGGTGCAGATGTATCTACAAGACATGACGATGAACTTCCACTCACTGTCCATACCGGGTCCAAGAAAGGCTTGGTAAATAAATCACTATTTGTTCATGTTTTTTCTCCCCCCCCCCTGCGTAACGTGGCAGTTTCGTAGCAATTCATTTGCGATTCCTCTTGACCGGCAAGATTAATGAAATGGTTTTCTGAAAAATGGCCGGACTCCCTCAGGCAGTGACGGGAACAGATGCTGGGTGCGGAGAGCCTGGCGCATTTACTCGATCAGCCACTATTTAGAGTCCATCTCGGTGATGGAGCTATCGATCTGCGTATCGGTTGCAGCGGAATAAGCCGCGGCCCGAGGATCAGGAGTGACAACAAAAAGGCAAACAATACTTTTAGGGGACGGCAGAAGGAAAGAATGAAGGATGACTGCGTTTTAGGAGATCAGATTTCTCGTTCCCGTTGCGGCGGCCAAGAGCGAGCGGTCCTCGATCATAGCGTGCGGGCAGCTCGATAGCGCTTCTTGTGAGGGCAGCCCGTTTCCAAATTGGGTCCGTTCTTTATGGGAGCTGTTAAATATAGCCCTGGCGAGGCTTCTGCGCCACAGTAATCAAAGCTTGATGCAACGCTCCTCAGTTTCTTGGTGGTCTGGCTAATGTTTGGTGGCCTTGTCTGAGCTGGGAATCAGACTCCCTTCTTCTTTCTGCTAGGCTGAGAACCAAGGGTGGAGGCGTGCAAACTGAACTCGCCGTCAGATCTGGGGCTTAATGCTTGGGTGATAAATTTGCCGCGTCGTTCGACGGATAAAACTAGCCTGGTCGGAGGGGCGGTGACTCCGGAACCCGTCCCTGGCGAAAAGGACTGAAACGGGGCTGGCTGTGGTAGCCTAGCGGTTAAGGTACTGGACTCTGGACCAGAAGGTCCAGGGTTCAAATCCCACCTCTGCCAAG
>JAUZST010014765.1:0-35001 GCA_034779995.1 Parotocinclus haroldoi
CTGTTTATATATATATATATATATATATATATATATATATAAAATAAAATTAGCCAGGGCTTGTGATAGATTTATTTTTAAATTTTATATTAAACTTTATCATCTATGTACATGTACACACATAAGGTGTTCTTGTAGATTAGTAAAGTGTATACGATGCTGTGCGCACCACTGTGCTGCAGTTGCTGAAGGAGTCTTGCAGTACCACATCTTACCGGCGAGTTTACCATAAAAACCAGTGTGGCGCTGTAGAGCAGGGATTGTGTTGTGTGTCCAGGATTGTGTTAAACGTGTTAAATGTTATTTTCAAATGTCAACTGAACGTTGAAACCATCTGCAAGTCAATAACTGTGGGTTATAATATGGAATCGTGTTTTGAAGATTATTATTATAGCGCCACTCTAATTCAGTAGCCAAGCATTGTGTTATCTAAAAAGGAGAAAGCACTATTCAGTGTATTGGGTACCATGTGTTATACAAACTCAAAAAAGGCTGTGCCTTCGACTGCCAGTACTTGCGTCTCTTCATCAAAGTTGATGTCATGGCTCATAATGGATTGCCCTTCTCTCCAGAGTGCTGCAGTTTCAGCTCTCCCAAGCGCCTTTTCACTTCCAACATGATTTAGATGCTGTGTCTTACAGGACTTACAGCTGCTAGTCTTGATATGAAATGTTTTGAGTCCTGTGCTTACCAGTCTTGTTGACGGTATGCATTATCTGTATCCTAGCTGCAGTGCTGGATTTCAAACACTCACAGGAGTTAACTTCGACTTAGTTAATTGGGGAAGCCCCAAAAATAGTCTTTCTGCCAAGACAAATTTGGAGCCCAAAGGATACTTTCTTAATTTGGTACCGGAGTTCCATTCTTTATAAAGCTATTCTGTCTTAGTAAAAGTCTTACTCTTAATGAACTCCAGCTTCCAACCGCAATTAGCTCTTACATATTATAGGACACACAGAAACCTATTTTTGTCAAGTGCAAAAATCTCTGTTTCTAATGCCTTTTTCTTTTGCGGAATCCAAGTTTCTCTATAAACCAGGTTTTTTTTTTGGCACCGGCATTCTCACATATTACTATTGGTATTGTTTTAAAAATGCAATAGCTTACTCTTGAACGCACTTGGGGCCTTCAGAAACGTGAGCAGACATGTTAGAATATGAAAACAGAGCTGCCAAACTTATAGGACCACCAGGCAACATCCGGAGGACCATGATGGACCATTTATAGAAATGTTTCATGCTATTAGTGCAGCAGACCGTAGCATAAAACTAGACATATTAAAGCATTGATAGGCTGCAAACGTTGTATTTGGTTAAATATGGAAAGAAATATTTTGAACTTGTGCTGAGCAGTTTCAAGCCTCCTGTAAATGTACTGGGGTGAATGAGCCTATGAATTAATGTTAGCATTACAACTTACAAACACGTAAAAGCAGAGCTTTTGTTCTATCTGTAGTTTAGTTATCTAGTGCTATACATCAGCTGCCGGTGCTAATGTAACAACAACAAGCTAATAGCTCCTGATGTTACCCTTTACAAGAAACAGTAAATGAAAATATACACACACAGATTTACACAAAATTCAAACCTACCCCTTAGCCTGTTTCGAGCCTGCTCACATAGTCCAAAACGAGCCAGCACCAACCTTATTCCAGTAACTGGGACGGCACATAAAAGTGCCAATTATTTATTTGTTTATTTGAAATGCATACCAAATATGGAACATAATATCACAGAATTCGTCAGACATGTGAAATTGCGCTTATGGAAGACGTACTTAAGTTGTAAACATGACCACTAGAGCCGAGTCGGAGTCAAGACCAAGACGCCCCGAGCCCCATCCCATCACAACAGCACGTCCATTGCTAGGTTAAACTCTTATTAACGGCACAATTTCTATTTATTTTGTAGAGCTTATGAGGAAGACGGAGGAAATGTTCCCTCTGTATACCACATTTTACACTGCTCACAAATATTAGGGGATATTTCATTTTGAAATGTTACATGCAATTTGTTAGAATGTGTGAGCAGTATATTTTCAAAAGGTTAACAAAAACAACTTTCTTTCAGAGACTATTATAGGATGTTACCGAACCTCGAAAGAACACATACTTGCAAATGTTCTATTAGTTCTAGAACAGAACCTGTGCAAATGTTTGACCTAGAAGCAAACCACGTACCCCAGTAGATCTGTTTTTTTTGCTCGGCTTCCCTTGATTAGCAAATCGTGAAGGACCTTACTGATGATAGATTGGAATATGGAAGATCCACTGGATAGACGATAGGTCAGAGTAGGTATAAGCAGTTGCTTAATATTTGAATTCATCATAAAACCCATGCCAAGATTTATCCCCTTTTTTTATTCTGATAAATGCATAAGCACCACTCAGGGAACGTTTGGTAAAACATTTTGAATTACCAATCTGCTCAAGTGCTAATGGGATGAAAAAGGTAGAAACATTTTACCACGACACAATCAACAAAACAACAAAACATACCCTGATTGGAATGGAGAAGCCGTACGAGATGTCTAGCCTAGACTTACAGCTTCCTTGATGTATTCATCCATTTCCTATAATCCATGAAGTGAAAATATACTTTACTTTGCTTTGTAGGGTTGTAACTGGAGGATTCTGATCAATACCACGACCTCCTCCAAATGGAGGCAATTTGGAAACTTTGGCGTTGCTCAAGACATCTGCCCAGTCTTAATAGGAGAAGGCGGCAATTGAAATGATTATTGGGACCCCGATCGTTTACTTCACCATTTCCCACCCAATAGAATTTGGGCTTGTGTTATTCCACAGCAAGAAAATCCATTGTCACACCATCTTCTAAGAAACAACCATCCAGAGCACCATTTAGGTGAAATCCATAAATGACCTACGTCAGTTAGGGCTGAAAAAGGCAAACTCTTTGAGACACTTCTTGGTCCTGTGCGTTTTATCTTTAACAGAGGGGCTTCGAATAAGTTGTTTCTTTTTGTGGTTGGTATGGGCATTTTAGATTTCCTCTGGATAAATTACAGTGATGCCTTTTGTTTTATGGCAGACTAGACAGGAGGTTGTGGTTCCATGAGCAGATATTCAAAACGCAGAATACTCAAACTTTTGTTGTTCATCACAGGTAACTGTAGATGGAATTGACGATTCTCACGTTCGGGGAACGTAGGTGCCGTATCATAGCAACAGACTTCAACAACCGACTCCCAGAAACATCACCAATTTCACACATTCAGAGAAACCGCGACTGGCCACGACAAGCCACGTAGTGATCGTGATTGTCCAAAGACCAACAAATGGCTTTGGTGGCCTTTGTAAAAAGTCCACAGTGCAGCACCCTGTACATTCACACGCATCCAGACCAGATAGCTGTAAAAAACTCCACTTAATTGTAGCAGTTGGCTTGACCAGATGGTATTAGACAGACTTAACATACATTCTTGGTTTTACAGACTACACTGGCACAAATAAACACAGTCAAACTCAAGATACTGGTCTTCCTCTTCTAATTTCAACGTAACCATTCATTTGTACAAATTGTAAGACATTGTGTTTGACTGCTTGGACATGGTAGTGTATAGAAATAAGTCAGCATAAACAGCTATTGTTTTGCACTCCGTAAAGCAAGTGACATCATCAAAATATGGAAAACTCATTTGTAGTTTGAGAGGTCGGCCATGAGATCAACAAGACCATTTTTGTTTGTTGAGGGATTTCAAGTAAAGGTCAAGTCTGAGGTACGATTTGGATTGGTGTCTCATAATTGTTGTCTCACAGAAAGCATTATAAGCTACAACTGCACAACTTTCCAAATCAATCAGATATCAGACAAACCTAAGCCTTTTTCACTGTTTCACAGTGTTTCATATTAACCACCCACAAACATATGCAGATGATAACTATACCATCATAAACTCATTTTAAAATCCATACCTTTAAAGCAATAAGCTACTTAACCTCCCACCTTTTTTTTATTACGACACCCATAACAAACCATTAAGTTCAAGGAAATAAGACATATTGCATTTATTATTAAACCGATCATTTTTAATGGCTTCTATGAGTTAATCAGTCGATTGCTATACACGCAACCCAATCCTTGCCCCGAAGAGCGATGAGAGGTCAAGACTCAGGTGCCAGTCACAACATGGCTTGTGCAAGAGCTTATAGATCAACACTGTCATCTAAAATGCCTAGTAGGAGACAGTGCCTAACTGACAACTTGTATTATATTGAGAAAGACTGATGAGTGTATTTCAGAAAATACAGACTAGACTGTGGTGGCAATAAAAGCACTTATAAAACAGAGATCAAATTTGAAGAACCTACCAGGTCAGCATTAAGCTGAGAAGTGTATTGACTGGAGAGAGCATTCAACATATGCTTCAGTCCAAAACTTGCTGCTGATAGCTTGGCTGAGTTGGATTTTCGATAGCTTAATGGCAAGCCTGTCACCCCAAAGCCAGGCCTGGAAAACCAGGCACAGGTGCTTTCCCAGTGATCTCCTAATTGTGGCCAATCAGGAACTTTCAGAAGTACAGAGGGTTGCAGAGTTTTTAAAGAGACAGTCAGCTTGGTGTGTGTCCATGTTTGACCCGTTGACAAAGTCTCAACTATAACTCCTTTAGGCTGCAACAAACCATTACTCATACACAATAAATATACACTCACAAGTCACTTTATTAGGTACGCCTCCTAGTTGTACACATTGTCCGTTTATCAGTTCCACTTACCACAGAGAAGCATTGTCATTCTACAAATACAGTCTATCTAGTTCTTAATGTACTCCATTTCTCTTCTCTGTGTTGTGTAATGGTCAGAACCCCCCATAGATCAGGTACTTTTTGGGTTGTGGACTATTCTTAGCACAGCAGTGACACTCACTTTGCACTCTTTTGGACCCATACTGCTCCACCTTGGAAATGTACGCTCAGAGACAGTAGCTCATGTGTTGTTGCACAGTTTGTGTACGTCATCCTTTAATTTTTCATCAGCACCCACAGGACGCTGGTGACAGGTACAGCAGTGACACCGAGGTGTTTAAACCCTCCAGCAGAGTCTGATCCACTCATACTAGCACAACATGCACTGTCACCCGTGTCACTGCAGTGCTGAGAATGATCCTCTAGCCAAATAGTACCTTGGTGGTGGTCCTGTGAGGATTCGGATTATTGGAGAACAGTAAAAAGGAATAACTACAGAGCTACAAAGTGGATCTATTGGGAGAGTCGAAAGGCACAGGGCAGTCTTTTATTTCAGAAACAAAAGGCATAGTGACATACCTGAACACTCCGGCAAGTAATGGTGCCTATCTTCTAGGTTATGTCCAGAACATGGCGGCCATCGTGGGTCAAGAGCAAGTTTTTCCAGTGGGAAGGGTCGTGTAGCATATCAGAGAAGACCAGAATCGTCTCAAAAATCGACTGCCACGATCAGATTTGCATTATCTCTTGTGGTTCAAAAGATATTAACACAAAGTGAAAAACGTTTGTTGTTCAGTCACACAAACCGTCAAAACAGCTGCCGCGTCATAGCAACAGACTTCAACCACCGACGCCCAAAAAATATGAAAGAATTTCACACAGCACCTAATATACCGGGACCGTGGACGACAAGCCACGTAGAGATTGTCTGAAGTCAAGACGAGGTATTTTTATTTGCATAGCACTCTTACGCGAGGCACTTCAAAGTGCTTTACAGAATAAAAATAATAATAATAATAAAAAATTTAAAATCTACTTAAAAACAAAGTTAAAAGTTAAAACACAGTCAAAAAAATGAACCACAACAACATTTTATTGCTTCGCAGTGTTTAGTCCTGGCTTTGAAGGCCTCAGGGTTCGAGATGGTTCATATGGGACCAACATGCCAGAGATGCTAAGTTTGGTGCTAAGCCATGGAGAGACGTATACACAAGTAGAGCCGTCTTAAAGTCTATTCTCTGAGCCACAGGAAGTCCGCCAAAGAAACCTCAACCATGGTTTTGGCAGCCTGTGACGTGTCCTGTAACTTTTGACTCGCCCTGTATATTATACATGGAAGAAATCAAATGGAAAATAAGTGCAGATAAAGGAAGGTGCACCTAATAAAGTGGCTGGTGAGTGTACAGTGGAGGCCAAAAGTCTGAGACCGCTAGTAAACAAGCTTGTCAAATAGGATGAAACTTGCTGCAGAACAATTCATTATTTCAATAAACATCCCAGAAAATGAATTTTGTACGTAATACATTTCTTTCAGAGGAAATTGTGGGTTAATTATGCGATGAGCAATAAACTACATCCTGCAAAATAGGTTTTCACTAGTGGTCCGAGACATTCGGGATGCTGCAGCGAATACTACTGTAGCTGCTCTGTACGCTTGGATACTTGATTTGGCCTCAGAAGTCGAAGTGTTCTCAGTATTGACATCACGTGTGGTGTAGATAACACGTTAGTCATCCACTGAGATCAAACACCATGGCTAGCCAGCCTTGGCTGTGTCAGAAGTGATTCAAGAATTTCATTCATGTAGTACTGCAATATAAAAGAATCATTTGAATCCAAGACTGAGAAAGTACATTTTTAGCAGGATTTTTTTTTTATTGTGTTCGTTTCATCGATATGAAGATATTGTAAACGGCTTTGCTGTCCACTTAAAAGAAAAACAAGTATCTACCATATGAGTATTTCCAGGTTTGAAATGACAGTAGGTTTTTATTTGTTAAATTATACATTGCAAAGACTGCATACATTAGTAAACCTCTGAATGTACAAAGTTTATGAAAAAAAAAATCATATCTGACCACTAATAGGCCAAACATTATGACCACATTACTGCTGTGCATGTCAAAGTCTTGGAGCTAGCAGGTGGTGAGTGAGAAGAAATGAACATGGATGGTTAGTGGTTGAAGTGTCATCGGCTGAACTGGGTAATGAAGTGGAATTTGAGCTCGTTGGCATGAGTGACTTGGTGCGTGTATGTGTATGTGTATATATATATATATATATTTTTTTTATTTTCAGTTTTTCAATTCTACTTATTCTTTATTTATCTTTTAGTGGTCACTGCAATTTGTAGCTGTTTCTCTACGTAAAGTCCCCTTTACTCTGTTCACTCTAAGCGTGTGTTGCACTGACAAGCAGATCAGACGTAGCAGTGCAGCAGGAGTTTAAAATGTATATTTATGTCATTTAGCACACGTCCTTATCCAGAGAAGCTTACAATTAATACAGTCTTACAATCCAAGCTTTTGTGGGTTAAGGGACTGTGGTAGATGTGGGATTTGAACCCTGGACCTTCTGGTTCATAGTCCATTAGCTGAAACACTATGACACAACTGTCCCTTAAAATCACCTGATGAAGGAGTAGATGAGGACAGCAGTGCTAAGAGCTAAGAATGATCCACTGCACAAAGTATACCTAAACACACACACACACACACACACACTCTCACTACTCTCTCTCTCTCTCTCTCTATATATATATATATATATATATCAAATATCCCCATATTTTGTGAGCAGTGTATAAAATGCTGATTATTTTTTACAACACGGTGATAACAGAAATATATTAGTTGGCTCCTGTTGCTGATCTGCAGAATGTGGGAGAATTTATTATGGCGGTGGGAACCCCCAAACCCAAATCTAAAGGGGAAGTACCTACCACCAGTGGTCCGAGAAGGGACAAACCATGAACAGGGTGTTTGTGCTCTAGACTTGGAGTCATTTCTCGTCTTTTACTCTGATACGATTTACAGACATTTTTCATGTCAAGGAATGTATTAAAACACACAGTGGACTGTGGAGCACAGACAATGATAACCTCTGTCCACTATCAAAAGAACCTACACAAAGGCCATTCAGGACAGGAGCATGAGACAGTGGAAGAAGCCTGTCTGGTCCGATGTATCACAATGTTTTCTTTTGTGTCATGTGGATGGTTGGATAAGACATCTGAACAAGCTACTACTATCATGCTATAGGTAGTGTGTCACCACATTCAGGGCTGCTGGAACACTGCCATTTTGCTTCTATTTAATTGAAACATTTTAGTGGTGACTGAGCCAACTGAGGTATTGTATATTAACCTTGCACTGAAATGAAAAGATTTGTAGGCGGGACTATAAAACATAATAACTAGGGGTGGGAATCTCTAGGCACCTCACGATTCAATTCAGTTACGATTTAGAGGGCAAAGATTATGGATGCACCTCGATTCGTTTTTTCTTTCCTTTACCATGTGACTACACGTAACAATGGCGTCAATAATGGCAATAATCAATGGCGTCATAATAGGTCCTAAAGTTTTGAGAACCAAAAAACCCGTATCCTGTAACAAATACTTCTTCTTGAAGTATCGGTTCTCGCTTTCTTTGCGCCTTTTTTCCGTTGCGCTTCTCTCAGCCTCGCTTTCGCTTCAGAAAGTTTAGCAGTTTAGCAGTCTGACTCTAAACCCCATTATTAAATGGTATAATCATTAAAACTAGCTGATATGAGAAAACAAACAAGCACACAGCTTCCCTGTGTTTATCACCAACCAGTGGCGTTCTTTCGCTGACGTAGTGGGACTTAACTCCAGCAGCCAACGATTGCCTAGATCCCGCCCCCTCGTCAAATCGGGTCTAAAAGTCAAAAGCGAGAAACTTTTTGAAGCGAAAGCAAGACAGAGAAGCGCAACGGAGAAAAGGCGCAAAGAAAGAGAAAACAGATACTTCATGAATATTAAACTCAAAATAGACGTTACAGAGCTCAGTTAGTGATGCTAATGTCCAAGTTCTTGTGTAAGAACAGAAGCTGGTCTACATGTTCAGATGCAAGTGTGCTCGATAGTCGATTATTGACATTTGCTAATGGATTCAGAATCGTTAATGTCTGAATCGGGATGCATCGAAAAAATCCCCCCCCCCACCCCTAATAATAATATAAATTAGGGAGTGGTGGTTATAAGCCGTACCGCTCTCTATACGGGTCCCAATGCGGCACAACTGACAAATATTTTAAAATTCTTTTACATCATGTGATGCTCTAAGTGTTGTTCTGCTAAAAAACCCTGGGTCCCAGCATTTAGGTCATCATCAACTTAATATGTGCTACCTACCTACATATTACTGTGGACCAGGTTATTCCTTCCCTGCAAAAGTATTTCCCCGCTGGCATTGGCTTTCTTGTGCAAGAAATGTTCTGGGGAAAGGAGTGATGCAATATTTTGGGCAATATATAAGCTTTTTTATTAAGTTGGAGCATCAGGGTTCTATGTCAGTCCAATACCTCACCCATATTATTAGTAAAAACAGTATTTAACGCACATGTGGGAAAAAAAAAACTCCTAAGGTATGTAAGTTTCCAACCCTTACACAAAAATAAGTAGGCCTGAGAAAGGCATATTTATCTACAGCGATTAATAACTTATATTCTTAATTATGCAGTGCTTGAAAGGGTATTGGGACCAACCCCCACATAGACACCAGTATTAGGATATAAACTGCATTCTTTATATACTGCTCACAAAAATGAGGAGATACTCCAAAAACGTAATATCCTATAATATTTTTGTGAGCAGTGTACTTGCAAAAAAAAGTGTACTTGAAAAAGCTGAGCGAATGCAGAGGGGGGACAGATCCGAAACATTTTCCTGCAAGGTAACGCCAAAAATGTCACAAGAGAGGAAAAAGGAACTGGACCAATCCCTTCTTCGAAATGGTGTACATAAACTATGAGTTACTCACCAAGGGCGTATGTGAGGGGCTGCCTTATTTTGCAAATGCTGCACGGTCCGGATAGGTCCAACCATGTTATAACAATGTTCGTCACATGCTCCTGCCCCATGCCCTACTGGCGATGGGGAGTAAACCATACTAAATGCTACAGCAAACTAGTGGGGTCTCATTGGTTGTTAATATTTGCAGTGTTTAGGAGTGGCCGGAGCAGGCACTCAGAGGGGAAAAAGGAAACCCGGAGAGGAAGATAAAATGCCGGAGTGGAGCGGGAGCGGAGTGAATAGAGAACTAATTGAGCGGGTCCACTCCACTCATGCTCTTGAGGTATGGCCCTGGCCTCCAAATTCTTCAAATCCAAAGCGTCTTATGGGACGTGCTGAAACAGCGAATCCGATCTGTGGCGGCTCCACCTGCTAATGGCTTGGTGCCGGTTTCCGAAGGGATTCTTCACAAGTCCTACAGAGTCCACGCCTTGGCGCGTGTGTGCCGTGTGAGTGATATGTCGAGGCAGGTGGTCATAATGTTTTGGCTCATCAGCGTATTCTCCGTTACTTTAGATATCGACCAATCGAGCATGTGGAGCTCGGTGGTAGTTTTCACAAAGCCAATAAAAGCAACAATGCAAAAAAAACGAAATGAGGTGGACTTTAACACTGCAATGTAACACTTCATTTAATAAGACGATAGAAAATACCATGTAATGGTTTATCCTGTATAACAAAGCAAGTCACAGTTTTGTCATTGGTATATGCAGATTATTCCAAGGCCCCATCCACAGTTCTTCCTCATCGGACTGGGTGCGATCACTGTGCGACCCTAACGTGTTCCTCACCTCTGCATTGTCTACTGCAGACTCCTGCTCGCCCGCATTGTGTGTTTTTTCGGATCGGGCTTTCGCCGTGCTAGGCACGGGCACTACACTGTCTGGCCCTGTGCAGCCAGATGCCACAGACCCACTCGAGGGTCTGGTGTTAATGTTCTGGTCACCCGCAGTGGTGCCCGAGGCACCGGGGTTGTTCAGAGGAACTCTCTCCTCTTGAGTCACAGCCAGTTTGTCCAGTCTTTTGAAGTGCTTTCCGATCCTGATGGGTGAGCTGAATTTGATGTTGCTGGCATGAGCGGCTCGGTGCGTTCGGATGATGGAGCCATTCTGAGCCATGTACACGCTGCCATTGTAGTTACTATGACTGTGTACACCGGACAGGTGGTTTCGGTGAGACTCTGGAGCGCTGTCGTCTCCTGTCGAACTCGTCTCGTACTCACGGTCCACCACCAATTTGATTCTCTTGTTTCTAGGATACTGGCAAAAGCACACAAAACGAGACTATAAGCCAAAGAGTTAATGGAAACCATCAAGGTCAAGACACACTGTGAAAACTAATACTCAAATACGATCTTGAAAACTGATATTTGATATTTTCAAAAACGCATCCAATCACGGTCAAAGGCAGGGATCTTTAAGCCAAGTACATTTGTACACACCATATCCATTTCTATACAGTTGACCTTTTGTACTATTTTGCTATTTATTTTATTTAGTAAATAAATAAAAAGGATTAAACTGTTTTTGCCCCCATCCGTATCTCCGATCCAGTGATTTTTCCACATTATCGGGCCGATACCCATACAGAATATCAGTTCGGCACAGCCCTAGTTCTTGTTCTTGAATTTTTGAACGGTCTGATTTGTTTTCTCGGCAAATCTAGTGACTTTTTGTACATACTATACTAAAAAATAGCCCAAACTGTCTGGGACTCTGCTCCGGGCGTTGGAACACACTAATGTGACTGAGTGTAGGCTATAACTCTATTTTGTGAATTCCAGTAGATAATAAATACATACTATTGCTTTTTGAAATCTGCACATACAGTAGTTCAGTTGGTTTATCCTGGAAGGCGAATAAGAAAGAAAAAACAAGGCGTAAGGACTGATACCGACACTAGGCAGATGTGTAATGATGTCATCCCTCAAATTAAGAAAAAACCTATGCGACAGCCTCATATTGCATCCAGTTTGCACACCATTGAATAAAACGGGTGTAAAGGCTACGGTTGGAAAAAAAAAAAAAAGAGTCAGGAAAGCGAAAAAAAAAAAGGTAACACCACAGCAAACGTTCTTGTGAAACCACACCAATCAGGATGCACTATCACACCATGCAAGTCCAAACACAAGGAAATGTCCTCGCTTACTCGGTCGGCATGAAGCAAGTTTAAGAAGTCTTAACAGTGCCATCAGGGTCTGAGTCAGCTTGCTCTTCCTTCTTATCGTCCCCTGAACCAGGCTCACTTGTAGACACCTGTAATTTGTCGCTACCAGTTTGAGAAATGGCTTCCTCTTCTTCATCCTCAGCTATGGTTGTGAGGTTAGTGCTCTCTTTGGATCCTCCTACATAGGTGCTGATGTCAGATAAATTGTGGCTCAAACAGCCTTGTTTCCTCTTCTCATGATCCACGTCCTTATCATTAGCTGTGGAAAACTTGACATGAGATGAGATGTGCTCTGGTTGCTCTCTCCTGGTCTCATGGTCATCTTTCTCCTCAGGTTTATTCCCACTTGACTCTCTGTCCTCATCCATAAACGGTTCTCGATTCCCCAGACTTCCTTGGACGGCTGTTGCGTAATTATTAGGTGTAGAGCCGGAGCTTGATGTAGACGTGTTCTCTGCTACATGATGGGATGTAGACTCAGATTCACAGGATGACTGCGTCTCATTGCCCGTCTGGAAAAATGACCTTGCAAACTCTGGAGTGTGGGACCATCTGACCTTGCTGCCTGCCTTGGACCTCTCATTCTCTGAGGTGCTTTTAGTCACTGAATCGTTCTCGCTGTCTGATCCTTTCTCAGTCTCCGTTTCGTCCTCCGCGCCGGTCTCAGAGTCGTGGTGTGCATCTGATTCTTCGTCTGTCTTTGACACGGCTTCAGAGTCTGAACGTGTCTCTCTGTTTGAGTCCTCAGAACCTCCTTGTTCCTCATCTGAATCAAAACCGCTCATATAGGCCTCTTGTTGGTGACTGTTTGAATATGTATGCACAGATAATATACCATGTCTGTCTATGTAGGGTTCCCAAAGGACGCCTTTGAAATGCTGAGTCCCTTTGCTGTTCCTTACAAGGCTATGTGGCTCCTTCTCCATATTGCTGCTTTCCTCTGAAGCTGAAGCGCTTCCACTGCTTGTACTGTTTGTGGCTTGCTGAGACTTGTTCGAGCTAAGGATTTTCCCCACAAGTGTTCTCTCGGATGTTTCTCCTTCCTTAGTCAGAAAGTGGGTATCACTGGCTGTACGGCTGCTCGACCGATGACCCTTTGTCGCTGTACCTTCTGGCATCTGTGGATACACTCTGGCTTTGTTCCATGGAGCATGGGGAAGCACTGGGAGACCCAAAGTCTTGTTTGCGGAGAGCAATTTGCTTAGCTTTAACACCGTTTTAAGTTTAGTGACAGGCTTTGAACTGTCAGAACGTGATGTGCCCTCGGCTGGCTTAGACTGGGAATCACTTTGCCTGGGAGTCTCATCGACAGATGATTTGGGAAGCCCGTGACGATCCTGAGGCACGGTTTGTCGTCTACCTCGCCCGGACACCTGTTACAGCCACATCTATCATTTTGTTTGCAAGGGGATATCTACGTTAAGTCACACAATTGTAACAAATAAACACAACCTGTGCAGGGAACAAATTAAATGTTAAATGAAAACTATAATGACTGCTCATTTGATGAATGAAACATGTTGGAACCAAATCAAAACATTCAATCTGGCAGCTTTCCAGATTCACCCAAATTATTTTTCAGTCTCCGAAATTAATCGAGTGTTCAGCTCCGAACAAACATAACGATTTCAGAGCCTAATGAATGCTGTTCAAACGTTATATCAAATGGGTCCCCAGTGCAGCTGAGACTGAACGAAAAAAAAAAAAAAAGGCTCCACTTTGCAATGTATTACTATACGCACTGCCAATAAGTAATGCCAGTAAGTCCAGGGGGAAAAGAAACGTCTGAACCGAATGTAAACTGGTCAGGAGTGCAAAGCAAAACCATCATCACATCACCTGCAGTTTGGTATCCTGCAGCACATTTGTCGGTAGGTCCAGGTTTCATGACACAGCTGCCAACAAAGGCAATGGTGGCTGTCTGTCAATGGCAGGACATGTAATGGGTGCTGTGACATGGTCTGGGCAGAGGCAAGGATGTGTAATGAAGGTGCCATCTGTGGCTGAATGATGGACTGTGGGTGCTTCTCGTGCTTGTCGCCAGATAAAACAACCCTCTCTACTGGAGGTCGGCTTGGGTCATGTTCTTTATCAGCGTGTGTGTGTGCCTGCATGGAACCACTGCTCCCAACACCTCCTAACAGCTCGGTCAAAATAGCCTAGATGGACAGCGCGTTGTCGAAACGACCATCCTGTTTCTCTCAGTCGATCCGCCCCCTCTCAAAGTCTACCCTACCCAAAAGTAGCCACTGAGAGCCTTTTTATAGGGCAGGGTGGGAAGCACTTTTAAGTGTCTCGTAACAAGACAAGGGTCTCATCAGCCCTCATCATCAATTATTTACATACCTATCTTAGTCTTATACGTCTTAGTCTGCATGATATATTTTCAGAATATCATTAAATTCGTATAAAATTTCTGCGGATTGGCTCTGTGATAATGTTAATGTGTTTTTGTTTTTGACTGGTATTGCTACCCAGCGTTAGACTGGCCCGTGTTAAATCTGACATTACCTGTATTTACATGGAAAGAATACAAATAAATGGCCACTACCTCTCCTTCTGATTCGTGAGGACTGTAATAATAGCTGCCATCATCTTCCACAATTACCTCGCCATACTCATACATTCCGACTGGAGAGATCAACTTCCTGCGACTTCCATACTGAGGCAAGTCATACCTGAGAAAAAAAAGAAAAAAAAAAAACAAAGACAAAGTGTTAGTGTGCATTTCTAAGTGTCAATGGCTGTGCATGGAGAATAACTTGCATTCAGAGTCTTGATACTTCATGTCAATGCGTTTTCGAGGGCGCATTCAGATTTTAGAAATTCCCTAGAGGCGGTTTACATATTATTATGAGTGATCTGTCACGTCTTTACACTTAAAAAGAAAAAGAGGACAGTAAAACAGCGTAGTAGTTTGTAGGAATGCAGCACCATTGTGAGATATATATATATATATATATATATATATATAGCAGAAAACACTAAATGAGTTACACATTCCTGCCTTTTGCTATATGAAGATGTTTGACACAATTAATGCTCAACAATGCTTTTAGTATATGTAATGTCGCTAATTGAAAAAGTGGCGCTTGCTTTACAATCAATACGACTGAATGTGAATCAGTTAACGTAGTCAAAGATGAGAGAAAATGTACGGGTAGTGGGTGGGTGGGGAGTACTAGTGAAGGGGTACTACTTACAATAGGACAGGACATTTGTAGCTTGTTACAAACAAGTAGTGGAAAGTTATCCACAGAAACGCCTGAGCAAAAAGTCTCTAATCACAGCAACCAAGTTAGAACAGTCCGAGCTAAAGCACATAACCGTTGATCAAGTTAGTCTAGTTAAGTTAACACACCACAGACTTTCACTTTTAAACTTTAACTCCAACATCTGTTGTGGATACGTAGTTTCGATTGGCTGTTTAAGTCGCAACATTAAAACGAGTTAAAAGAGCTTTAGGAAATAAAATCCTATTATAATTGTTTACCATTTTAAGACCCGAGTCAAACAGACTCTGGTCATTATACAAAGAGCTTAACACAACCTAAGCTTGGAACAAAAAAAATGCACATAAGAAATTGGAACGTTCCAAAAAAATTTGGTCACATTTCCAGATTAATTGTATCAATCAGTAATTGTGCAGATATCTTGGTTTGTTGTGCGAAATGGCATTTTAGCTGTGAGGTTGTGTAATTAAACCTTTAAATAAGATGATATTCTTTAAATATTGTTTGATCATGGTGTTTCAAACACTGTAAGACTTTCCTGGTGAATTATTTATAGCAATTACAAATAGTCCAATTTTGGTGCTGGACATCAAATGACCTTTTGCTGGAAAACTAACCTTTTAATTCTTTTGTTTGCATTTTTACAGAAGAAAAGGGCACATTATTATGAATTGTTATTCTTCAGAAATCACTTGGTTTCAATTGGTTGCTCCAAAGGAACGTTTACAATTTTAAACCTCTAGCCACTTCTGTTAATGGCAGGGGACTGATTTGTTTTGGTTTTCAGAACTTAGCCAAATAAACGTGCATTCCATTACTACTATTATTACTACTACGACTACACTTCGGAAATAAACAAAAGTAGGAAAACCAAATTACGAAATGAAAAATCAGAACAGCGAATCCAACGGAGTGTGGAATCTTGAGCAGAGTGTTTCGTTATAACCCTAGCTCAAAGTCCTTGTGTCCTTGGTGCAGGCATTTTTCTACCTGGTACAGCATGTCAAATTCAGAAACGCTCTTTGACATCTTGCATGGACGTCATGTTAGAAATCAGCTCCCAGATTTTCACTAACATCCAGGTATCTGTCCTGCTCACAGCAATTAGGACATATTTCTGGATGGGAGATTTTATTTTGAAGTATCCCCTAATTTTTGTTTCTTGAAAGTATGTAACGAATCAATCAAGCCTCACTGAGACGATGTGCCTCCGAGGACCTCCCACTGAGGACTGATTTAAAAATCTGTTTTGTTTTAAAATCTGTTTTGTTACTTATTTTATTACTAGCTTAAATATTATTATTGATTTAAATTGCATTACTTACTTCATCTTACTATGACTTTAATATACTTTTAAGTATTTACTTAATTAACATCTGGCCCATCCAAGGAGGTCGGGTCCTTTTTTGAGTCTTGGTTCTCCCAAGGTTTCTTCCTTCTACTTTCAGGGGGTTTTTCCTTCCCACTGTCGCCCTAGGCTTGCTCAACTTGAGATTGGCCTTTTAAGATATAATAATATAAGACTGTAAAGCTGCTTTGAGACAATGCCCCGTCGTATAAAGCGCTATATAAATCAATTTGACTTTGATATTTAGTCCAATCTCTTCTTCCTTTTGTAACAGTTTTTTCAGTGTCGCTGCCTACCAAACAACCCCAAAGCTGAGCAGAACCACTTCCATGCTTAATATTTCTTTATGACATTTTGGCATTTAGAAATCCTTTCAAAGCCCTCTCCTGCTCTGTGAGATAAATGTTATCTTAATTCTCAGATCCTTAGTCAGGTGCTTAAAAAAGGGCCTTGGTTGTTGAGTGCAAGTACCCTGGGAGGCCTAGAATTTAAGCTCTTGACCTGTCTTCACCTGACTTCAATTAACAAGTCGCATAGGTTCTGATCTTTTGCCTCATGACGGTGGTAGAGAATAAGAGTCAGCCATGGTTTGTAAAATATGACCAGCTTATAAACTTTTTTATATACAAGTTTGTCCTGGCGCACTCCAGTGAAAGCATGATCATTGAGAACAGGTCAGTGATACAAAGCACGGGGTGTGGGGGTGTGTCAATGGGTAAGTGCAATGCAGACTGCCTGAAAACACACACTCACCCATGGTCATAATTATAGTAATCTTGTGTATAATAGTCCTGTCCTGGGTCAATCCCGGACTCCATAGACAGTTCCTGTGGTTAGAGCGAGAGTCATTATTGAACACGACAGAAAATTCCGACTTAAATATACAAGCAGAGGTCTAACACAGGAGTTGGGGTTAGGAGAGCTGGAAATATTGCGCATCTATGACAGTGTGAAGCTCTATGGATGGATTAAGCTCTAAGCATGCATTAGGAGGCACTTTGAGAACCTTGCTCTAAACAGAATGGTAGAAGTGTACCTCTGGTTTTAAAGGAGAGGGACGAAGCAATTGTTGTTGCTACAGAGGAATGGGAGGGGGAAGAAGGAAAAAAGTTCAAGATCACGTATGTCAAAGTACAATCACGCGCCTTTTAATGATCGTCCCAACAGCGTCCCAACGACCAAGGTCAGAAAATGAAGCAGTCTTTCAGTTCTGGGCATTGCGGTTGTAAAACAGCCAATCAGTGCTGCGTGTTCCATGAGCAATGTGTGTGTTTGAAGACTTTTTTGGTGCAAGTTACTTTTGTTTGTTTGTGTCTGTCCTATTGTAAGTATTACTACTTTTAGCTATTACTACGTTTACCCCACCCACGACCTAAATATTGTCTCTAATCTAGAACTATATGAACTGGTTCGCTTTCTCTCGTCAGGGCTCCGTTTCATCTGGCTGATTTTTCGTGTTGGTCGACTTCCATCAAACAAAAGTATCAGGTCTGTCAAACCATAATTTGAAGTGCTATAGGTTCCCCCACACAGGGTTGTACAGTACGTTAATGCATGTTTTAATTATTGTGAATTTGCAGAAAGGAAATAATGATTAGTGTGTGAAACAGATTAAACTTTGATTCATTTTTTTAAATCTCAGTCACATTTATGTCTCATTTGCATTCAGTTGTCTTGTGAAAATACCCTTCAAATGTATATTACAGTAGCGTAAAAAGATTGGGTGTGACTACGGAAATATCAGGTCAATGACCCCGTCGGTCAACGACCTGTTTCATAGCACGTAGTACGGTCATTAAATGGCGCATATCTGTTTATTCAGGAAGGCAAAGAGCAGTCAAGAGATTTAGATAATAATCCTAACCCTAAATAAAAATCGGCATGCTGATTACGCAATCTAATTGAAACTTTTTGATTTCCTAAAATAAAGCTTTAGAGTAAGAAAAAAACATGAGGCAAAAATGAGCAGATCTAATATTACACACACAAAAAAAAGCCTGACACAATAATATTATTCATTGGTTAAAAAAAAAACAATCAAACCACGGTCAACAGCGAGCAGGATGATTCAGGGAAATGTACATACCTCCTGGTGCCTGTAGCCCCTCCTACAAGGAGATAACAGTGTGTCAGGAACAAGTCACAATTTTATTCAGATTTACATGAATGATTTTAATAAACGTAGAATGACGTGAATAAATTGTACCCTACACATGTCACCGATATGCCAATGTGTAGCTTACTGATCTACGTACTAAGTAGTGATGATGTGGAAAAAACGACTGAGGGAGGAACAGTAAAATAAGACACTCACCAAATCTCCTGGATTTACTAAGCAATGAAAATGTATATGAAGTCAGGCCAAAATATCTATCCAGCTAGCTAGTCCTACAAGGCAGAATGGATCCACGCTTTCATCTTGTGTACAGCAACTTCTATAGAGTTGCACAAAGGCATAAGGTTCAGAGAAGTAAAGAAAAGACGTCCAAGGATTATACAGCTTGTAAAAACATAGCTGCATTTGTCCAGCAAGCCCAGAGCCGTTTTAATGTTCGATATGATATGGCTGAATAAAATGTTTTAATGTAAGGAAAAGTCTTCACTTAATGAAACATTACAGGCACTAAAATGTTATCTTTTAATTGCTTGCTGTAGATGAATTGCACACAAAACCCGACTTGGGGCATGAATCGGCAGCATAGGAAAGGTCAACCGTGATTAGCCTCCACTGACCTGTGGGCCACACAAATCACAACACAGAGGCCATAAATGCTCAGTGCTCTGTGCAGTGGCTACGGTACTAGAGTACTGATTAGTTCAAGTCCTGACACTGCGTAGCTGCCACCGTTAGGTCCAGGATAAAGAAATTAATCCTTTGATGACCAAGGGACATGCGTGTCCCTTACTTCTAAATGGACACCAAATGCGATTGAAACAACCTACAGTCCTGAAAGAGTTAAAGTCAAGTGATGTAGGCAAAAAAAGCCTTAAGTGTTTCTCTCCTAACCCTTTCAGGACTATAGGGTTGTCCATTTCCAAGTACGGGACAAATATGACCCTGGGTCCTTAAGGGCCCTCAGTTGCAGTAATTGTACCTTTTTGTACCTAATTGTACCTACTATGCTGTGCAGGTAAGCACATGACTATGCCACGCACTGCCGATTTCCTCATTTAACACAGGAGAGTATTGTACTCAGGAGAGAGAAAAATACTAAAAATTCACGTTCTGTACTGAACTCTTAACATGTATAATAATTATAACTGACTATTATGTTAATTGCCTATTTACGTACTGGCCACGTTTTCTTATTATTCTTTTTTTTACACTAATGCGATGTGATAATGTGATTTGCTTCTTTTGCCAGACTGGTAGCACAATCAGTCAAATGACCATGTACTATGGACCAGAAGATCGGAGGTTCAAATCCAACCATGTCAAGTTTCACAGAACATAAAGCAAACGTTAGATCAGGGGTTCTTCAAGCTTTTGGCAGCTGGGCCCCAATGCAGCCCCCTATAAAGCCGGGTTTAAACCCTCTGTCTTGAGGGTTTGATGACAGATCCGAAATGGAACTGTGGTTGATTTGTTTAATACAAAGCCCATCCGTTTGCATTTCGACATAGGGAAATCTGCTGTACCTCTAGTAGCCAGTGAGTCCGTGATTTTTCATGATTGCCCATTCGCTTCCCATCCTGTACTCATACCTCCTGGTTGAGAATACAAGCGTGTGCTTGTACATGTAACTTTGTGAGCTAGTAAGCAAATTAGCTAGCTGACCAACCAGACAAGGGCCATGTTTTAACACCCCAAGTTCGCCAACAACCAAGAGAACAAGCTAGCTGACTCGTGTTCATTTGCAGCTTTTTTCAAATTCACCTCTGCTAGTCAGGGAACTGCAGTGGAAATAATGGATCAATCACACAAGCAACCCAGAAAACCAGACCCAAATCAATGTTCCAATTGTGAGCTAAATGAAGCAGAGATTTCTCTTTGAGGACCGTATAACAAGAACGCCACGCCTGCAGGAATGCAAATGGAACTAGCTAATGGAGGGAATGTTCCATTGAGTTACCACTAAACACAGGATACTTCCTACATTTTCATTCCTGTGGCACAGGCTCCCAAAAAACAGCCACGACGATGTTTTGAATGCAGACTATAAACAGCTTTGATGATGCAAGATCAATTTTTTTTTTACAGACGGCTAATTAATTTGAGGATTAACAAAATGCTGGCTGAATCAAACCCACGGTGTTGCGCTTTGAAAGATGAGAGCGAGAGGCCACGGGGTCTAACATGCACAGAGTTCATGGATCGGAACAGTAATTGAAAAGACTCGTGTTCGGAATGGTAAAAGCGGATACTCGTAGGAATGAGGGTGTTTCGAGGCACCAGACAACGAGTATCACTTTGAATGATCTTGCCTGAATCAACACGCAGCTTTTCAGTAATATTACTGATTAGTATGATGCTGGTAGCTAATATGTCCTTTACATAACAAATGAGATTTTGGACGTGTACAGGCTTCGAGTGAGAAAAGAAAGAGACACATGGATGACCGGTAAAGGCTAGATTTTTGGGTTGTGTTCTACCTCCCTTTTTAAAAATATGAGACAGCATGCAGTACAGGCAGTGTAAAGCTTTAAAGAGGATATTTATTAAGCATAGCAAAACTAAAGGACAACCACACCTGTAGGAGCATGGAAATAGGAAAGATGTGATGGACAATGAAACGGATTTCTTATAAAACAAAACACAAAAAACACATCACATACTGTAATTGTACTAACGCAGAAAACAAACTAATCCCGCTCCCTCTTTAAATCTACTGTCTGCCAGAAAGCAATGGTATATAATGTAAGATCAATGTGAAAACAAACATATAATTAGTAAAGAAAGTCAATAAAGTGGGAATCCAGACAGGAAATGAAACAGTTAAAGGACTGTGGATTGAGATGGAAAGCAATGTTCAGGCTCTTCCACTACTGAGTCTGTTGTTGTTTGGTGGTTACACTCCTGTACGGAATCCGCCTTAGACTCTGCTCCCTTGAACTCCTCAGTCACTTGTGGCTTCTGGGCCATCGTTGGCGCCCGCTGCTTTTTGTCTATTTGACTGTACATGTTGGCAACAGATTTCTCTATGTCAGCGATGTTCTGGATGTTCTTAAGGATTCCCTTGAGTTCTTTTTTGGGAGGCTCCGGCTCGGCTGAGGGTGCCTGTGAAATGGGACGTGACGCCACTGGACGAAGAGATGACACTGGGGGTGGAGGAGGAAGAACAAAAGGAGAGGCAGCAAGGGAAGAGGGTGGTGGAAGAGGAGGAGGTGGTGGAGGACAGGGATGAGGTGGCGGAGGGGGAGATACAGGAGGAGGGCTAGAAGTGGGAGATGAAGATGCAGAGAACAGACAGGGCGGCGATGTTGGTGGCGGCGGTGGGATCGGTGGCGGCGGTGCAGGAACATCTGGAGGATCGGGAATGATCTCGACATTAACCTTGTAAGTTTCTTCGTCGACACAGGCAGACAGACTGAGAAACTTCTGAAGGCCTGGTGGATTTGGCTTGTAGCTAGGTGGTGGTGTGCCGTCGTTCTGGGTGATCAAGATGGCCGGAGGCCCCCCACCGTCCTTTCCTATTCCTTCCTGCGCCGACACGGATGAGGACAGAACGTAGTCTAAGGAAAGTGATCCCCGAGAGTTTTCCCGCTGGCTCATTTCTTGCCGGGCCTGCTGCTCGAACTGTCGGGCCTGCTCCCTCACTGTCAGTTTGGGCTCAGACCCCTCGTCTGAAATGCTACTGAGGTCATCCATTTGCACCAGACTGTCCTTCGGTTCCATCCTGAGAAGATGCAACTTCCATTGTACAGGGTCTATTATGGCCTTCCGATAACGTCGGCTTTCCTCAGCTTGCATTTTATGTAGTCTGGAAGGTAGTGTCAGTGAGTGGCTTGGTACATCAGACGAGATGCGTAGCTCAGAGGTATTCAGGCTCTTCATGCCAGGCGAGTGCATGTTCCTAAGATGCTTGGATTTCCATGTACGATCGAGACTGCCGACATTACCGTCGTCGTCGTAGAGTGGGTTGGTGGTGGTCAGGGGGTTCTCATCTGTCAGAAAGGTAATGCTGCTCTCAGAGCGAGGCAAGTTGTTAAGCAGGACACCGTTGGCTGTCGACTGCTTATGAGCTGCTATGGCGCGTGATGCAAATGAACTGATCAGCTGCTGGCGGTCAGCGTCCTCAAGAATGCACCTTTTAGCCCTGTTCTCGCCAGCATGGCACAGGGAAACAGAGACAGATGTTTGAGAATGGGATGAGACCAAAGAGTATGAAGAAGAGGTACAGGGAGCCATCTATGCAGCTTAGGCACAAGCACACTGACTGCACACCCAGGGAGCACTGGGCGTGTTATAGAGATGAGTGTTACCGAAGCGCACACACAGATCTACACAGGCAATGTTGACTATTGCGAGTAAGGGGATGTCAGTGCTATGAGGATACTACTTACGACAAAAGCCTAAAACAAATAGGAGCATTTCGGTTATACAGAAACAACACTAAGCAACACTTGAAGTGTCTTGTTGTTAAACTTGGACTCACTTACATAGGACTGAAATCCAAGAAAAGAAAGATAATCAAGAAACAGAAAGAAGGGAACACAATTGCAAAATTAGCGATAAGGTATAGGAGCAGCCTGAGTGTGCTGATGGAGAAGATCATTCGGTTGTAATATTGTAAGATAAGAGGCAGCCACTCTGAGAGAAACAACATTTTTTCAAGAGATTGTCGGGGTTTGGAAGAGAACGCTTTTTAAATCCAATCATTTGCATCAAAGAATTCATAACAAGGCTATACTTATATCAATTTTGCCCACTGAAGTCATCAAATGTACTTCCACAACAAGGACGCGCTGATTTCCTGGCAACAACAGATGCGCAAAATGACCTTTTAAACATATCGATTCATCAACTGTCCTAATGCGAGCTTGCCAGCATTCCTACAACTTAAATAGACATCCAATGAAAGCAATTGGAGTGGATAATATATTATTTATAACCTTTTAAACACATGCATAGCCCTCAAATTCTCTCCACTGTTTGTGGCTCTGGACAAGATCAATGCTAATATAATAATTATAAGCATACAAAATATTCATACATACTCGCTGAGAAGAAATTACGCACCCACATAGAAACGTCAGATTGCTACCAAACCTGGCATGCAGTTAAGTGTCAGGCAGATACTGTAGAACCTTGGTTATCGTTTGCCCTTGTTGTATGATGTTTATCAACAAATTCTGTCTGTCCTTAGTCGCCGATAATTGCGCAAAAACTGAGCATCCACCCACGCGGTCATCGCTCACTCAATGGAACGCGCAGTAATATGTGTACCGTCTCTTTAAGAGGCCGTTAGCCGGAATGCACAGGCGCATTGTTGCACTGTGTAATAGCAGAGAGCGTTGTGCTGAACGAGCCAGGACAGGATTACTGGATCCAGCTCATTTACTTTATTTATCATTTTTATTTATGCAAATAACGCCTCCGAGTTTTGGTTCTTAAGTTCACTAATGAACGTCTAGATAAGCTACAAGTCGTTGTAGTAAATAAAGTGAGTAGTGAATCATCGCCAACGTGAGTACGAGTCTTTATCTGTTCCAAGTGCTTACATTTTGCCTGAATATAGGTCTGATTAGACACTGGGTCTTGCCACAAGAGGGTGTGTAAAAGTGCATTCTCCTGCTGCCCTATACAAAGGCCCTCAGAGGGTACTTTTGTGTATTGTACCTCCTTGTCGCTGATCTGCTAGGTGTGGCTCTGTGACTCACTTGAAGGCATGTCTTTTAGTTGAGAGGGAGCGCATAAATGAAGTGCAAAAAGCAGGATGGTCGTTTCAACTAACTGCCTGCCATCTTGGCTGTTTTGACCTGACTGTTAGAAGAAGTAGAGAGTGGTGGTTCCAGGAGGGCACACACACACAGCAAACAGGCTCCGGACGGCCCAGACGGAAAACCAAAAGAAAGGATCATTTGATCTCTCTCACAGACCCACACACTCCGGTCTGTGCCTGGACCATTTACAGGTGCTTGAAGAGAAAGAAATGCATTGTTACAGAGACCACTACGTGCCCTGTCATTGGCAGCCAGTCATCATCACCTTTGTCGGGAATGGGAAACCTGGACTGTTGCAGGCTGGAACCACAAAGTCTTTAGTGAAAAAGTTGTTAAAGGTTTGGGATCTGATGGCAGTCGCGTCAGACTATGGAAACCTCATGATGAGCGCTTCAATCCTGCCCCTGCTGTGGTGCAACACACTGCCCCAACTGCTGGTGTGATGATCTGGGGAGCCCTCGCATACGACAGCCAGTCACCCTAGTAGTGATACAAGGGACGTTAACAGCTCAGCTGTTTGTGCAGGACATATTTCTGTCATGTGTTGCCTCTAATGGCACGGCTCCCAACAGGCATTTTTTTAAGCAAATTAATGCTCATCCACACAAGACTTAATATGCACAGGCCCAGCTGCAACGTGTCCAGGCTAGAATCAGCCAAACAGGGCGCTAGAGCCTCCTTTTGTATCCATTCGTCGTAATCCTGTACTCGCACAACATTACCCTCAACCAACAAAGTTTCATTCAAATTCAACAACTACTTTTTGGGTATTTTTTTTTTTTTAAATCAATGAGTGTAGTGAAGGTACTGAAATGAAAGCGTCCTCAATTCTCGAAATACCAGTTAAAAGAAGTACTTACATGGTGCCGTCGCCCAGTTCCTCATACAGATTTCCTGAAGCAACGCCTCCGGGTTTGCCAGTTGGAAGAGCCAACTGGATCCTTGCAGTTTTGGCGCACTCGGCCTGCCGTCTTTACGTAACAGATTCAAAATGTTACACAAATTCACAGCATTGGTGTCTCCTCAACCCAATATAAGCACACTTATGGAACAGTGTTTTCAAACTGATCTTTTAACTGATCAATACGTTTACGTTTTGTATGAAAACAACAATCACGCACTCAGTGTATATGTGCATGTACATTGTGGTACTTACTCTTTAAATCTGCAGTTCATGCATCATAAAAAGAGGGGGGGAAAAAAGACATATTTAGACATAATGACATTCATTAGTGTTATTATGCTAAGAAACAACTTCCTACTGCAGACAATTAGTGCTGCAGCTACAGAGGGTCTCTGGTGATATTCGTCATTGCCGCCCTGTAGTTATAAGTTTAGTAATATTTACTAATTTAAAAAATGGTCGTTACAGAGGGAAGCTCTCCTGTTCTCCAACCGCTTTATCCCTGTGCCATCAATCACTGCAGCTGTCGTTCATTTTCTCTATAGAGAGGGAAATAACTATGCTAAAACCATAACTGGTTTGTCTCCAGTGGCCTAAATGAATTGACTTTCACAAAAGACACACAGCAAACTGGATCCCTGAGGTGTTTTCATGGGAAATTACACAGAAAGGACACTCGATATTTTGTGTTTCATCATGCCAACTAAATTCCCTAATTCCCTGAACTCCCTAACCTGGACAAGTAGCCTGTGCAAGTGTACTCCGTTTGGGTTAAGAACTAGCTAAATAAACAACTTCTGGTCCAGACAGAGTCCAGTACCTTAACCGCTAGGCTACCACAGTCGCACAGGGGTTGTCAACAGGGGCTGGGAACCAATTATTTCTATTTCCATAATTTTTTTTATTGGGGAAATTTGTTACGGATAGCGAACATTTCGGATAGCGAACAACTTTTTGGAACGGATTGCGGTCGTTAACCGAGGTTCCACTGTATTAACTCTTCTCATTTGAAGAAATTTGTTTAATATTGGGTTTGAACCTTTTTTTTTTCCACATTACACACCGAGATCCAGACTGAGATACATTTTCTTTAGAGCTAGAGGATGTAACTGTTCACCATATGGCCATGAGGTCCTGTGTCCATGCAGTGATATTTTGTACTTCAAAATTCAATGGTGTGGCAAGAATGAGGTTTAGCCCATAAACTAAACGCGTTTTGTAAGTAATATGAAATACTGTGCCAGCATTTCTTAATGAAAGTCTAAACATTTTTGACATTTCGAAATGAATCTGATGTTCAATCGATTCAATTTAATTGAATATTTGAAATCGAAAATTTCAACTTCACTTTAAAAAAAAAAATCTGAGACCTTGAAGGAATTAAAACGGAAAATGGAACAAATGTGTTCTTTTCAGAAGGTGTTCGTTTGTGATAGCCACTTTCCACCAGAAACATTATGAAAGATGATTTTTTTTTTTATTTTTACAAACTTAGCTTATTACCATTTTAATGAATGCCTTGGGTTTAGATAGATCACAGCATAACCCTTGTAAATACCTAACGCGTGATACTTGGCGTGATGGTTTTCATAAACGCTCCTTTTTTTTGTCTGTAGACTGCAGTTTGATTCAGGTTCTCATAAGCATAAACGTCTTGTTTGTCAAGAAGAGAATTCTGTTTTCATATCTTCAAAGCAGAAAACTGATAATCAATAATGCGAGATCAACCTCCGAAAGCTTATTCCTCAATTTCCTTGTCGTTCACATTACCCAAATTGAATCGTGCTGTAAGAACGTAAAGTGTACGTACTGCCGGTAGGTCACGATGACGATGAGGATGGCAGGGACACAGCAGATGACAATAATGATGGCCAATGCCAGCAGGGCTCCCTCTGTGTAGCCCACCGATTGCATGGCCTTCTTGACGTTCTGCACAATGTCAGGTGTGCGGATCTCCAGGATGCGGCCCCCACGGCCCAGGTAGGGTTGAAACTCTTTGTTGATGTCCAGTAACTTGCCATCCAGAAACCTAACGTAGAAAGAATGAACTATGCTCCAACGACAGAATTTGTAAAAAAAAGTGATCGATATTTATCCTCAGTAAATGTGTCATGAGCAGGTCTAGTGCTAGTCAGGTCTAGTCAGCCACACAGACCTTCATCCCATAACTTACCTTATTGTGTTATTCAAGCATTTCTTGGGCAACGTCTCCATAAACCTGGTCACTTTTCAAGAATTAGTGTAAAATAACACATGACTGCTTGGTATGCTTACATTTTTTTTTCCCTGCTTATTTTTATTGTTGCTTTTATTTTAGGTTTGTTGCGTGATTGGATGCTGCCATTGTCACGTAGATACTTCATTTTATAGTAATAATAATTAAAACCCTCAGCAAACTGCTATGCTGTACAATACAGTAATCTTCGTATCTGTTATAACACTTGAAACACTTCTCAAAAACAAAAGTAGAGTAGAGACGGCAATTTTTCCCTGTCAGCGTGCGTCGCAGGATAAAACTAGTACTAGCTTTCTGTCATTCAGACATGAATTAGACTTGTACGAGCCATTTTTATATTTATTTACAATTTGTAGAAAATTCGTAATACCTTGGACGTTAAAGCAACGTAGGGCTCCATGTTGTAGGCCACCTGACTCAAGGTTTTAATTCCCTAGCTCTGCGATCTGACCCATGAACATGGCATTCTGAATTATCCACTTCCATTTTGTTCAGCGAGTACTTAGGTAACGGCTATTTATTTTATATTGTAGTGTTTTATGTTGCTATAAAAATCGCTTTGACGTTGTAAAAAATATGCCATGCCGATGTATCAGGTTATGTTCATTACAACGACAAAGTCACACACAATCCACTAAACCTCTGGGCTGCCACATAATGCTGATTTCATTAAAAGTAGAACATTCTTAATTAAAGCTAATATTTGATTTTGGTTTCCCACTCTCTGATTCATTTAAGAATGAGGCACATATTGATCATGGGTGTTGACTATAGTTAACTGAAAGCTGTGTATACGTATTGCACCTATAGGGAACCCACCTATCAGTTTAAATACCAATTACTACTAACTAGAAAACTGTGTTCAGGGCAAATCATATTTTTTGCTCAAGTCGAGATCAACTGCTGCAAAGAGAAAATCAGATTTTTCTGTTTTGCTGTAGTCCGTTTCACTGGCTTATCATGTTGTATTTAATTCACGCTATTGTCATCCTAAATCTCCAACCTTGAAAATCATCAAGCGCCAATAAATTAAAAGCTACATCAAAACAGATCTGACTGGTGAGTTTTATGTCCGGAAATCCTACTATAATCAAGTTTTAGGTCACATACAAGTCCGGCTTAAATGGGGGGGGGGCAACCCAGATTCCATGTGGATTTAAGTCTGGAAAAATCTGGTTGACTGAAATCAGATTTGAGCTCCCTGTCCAAACGTATCGTAGGAAACTAGAATTTTTCTAGTTTTTTTTTTCCTTTTTTACATCATTACTTACACTCACAGTAACATTTCTAAACGCTTTGCACACGGATAATTTGTGGAGTGTTTTAAAAAGTGGGTACCAACCCTGCTCCTGGAGAACTACTTTCCAGTAGACAGCTCCAACCCTAATCAATTCCACGTGATCAATCCAATTATTGCCCTCAGCAGTCTTTGATAAGCTGAAAATGGTTGGTTAAATCTAGGTTGGGCGATGAATCCTGCAGGATTCATGATTCAAGATGTTAAGGAGGCTAGTTGGTGACCACTGGTTTAAACGAAAAACTGCTCTAGGAAAATAATGGCGCTTATGAGAATCAACAATATTGTTTGGGTTAAATATCATGATTTACCGCACTACTGAATTACTGGTTCATTATTATTTTGATCAATTATAGGCAAACTTCATTTAAAAAGTGTTTCAAAACTAGAGTTAGAAAGGCTTTTGAAAGAAATTCTTGTTTTTGTTTTGTACATTAGTAGGACTTTTACTTAAATAAAGAACTTATGTAATGCAGGTGCCACAAAGAAGCCCTCCGTATAGGGTCTGTTTCGTTTTTTTCCTGCTTTCATTGAAACGTTTTATTATATAATGTTAATTATGTTTATTACCCAAATGCGGATCCCTTTTGAGTCTGGTTCCTCTCAAGGTTTCTTCCTTTCAATCTCAGGAGTTTTTCCTTCTCACTGTCGCCATTTGGCTTGCTCATTAGGGACCGCAGAATCTAATTTGTGATCATGTTTATGCAACAATGCAAAGCTGCTTTGTGACAATGTCTATTGCGAAAGGTGCTATAGAAATAGAATTGAATTGGCTTGTTCAGGTTTGCATATTGTGATAACGGCTTCAGACCTTAGGATGTGTTATAATGTGCTTCAGCTAGGTAAGAAAGTCAGGTCAGGTAGACTTAAGGGACAAGCTTTCAGTGCCTATCAGATGTTTGAATGGCATAACTGGGGCTGTGGTCATAAGAGCTTATGAATGAGCACAACTCTGATTGCTCATCCAAAGACAGCAGCCTTGAAAAGTTCAAAATACTGGACAAGAGAAAGGGAAACTAAAACATTGGTGCTCACTTGAACAACTCCTGCCTGGATATAGCTCTGTTGGTCAGTGGATCAATGGCATACACCATAAGGTCAGAATTGGAGTAGTCCTCCTGATCGTGGGCATCTCCATAGCGCCGTGGTCCTATAGACTCTACCACCACTTTGGCACCTGGAATCTGGTCCTGCACGTAATTCTCCAGAATCCTACACAGAAACACAAAAGGACAGATGGCAGACAGAAAAGTTCAAGTAACTTTTTACCCCATAATTGTAAGTCCCACAGAACTCCAACTCAAACACTCACAACAACACAAGTAACAGTTGCATGGAATTCAAACACATTTCTCCCCAGTGACTTTTTTCCCCCCCGTTTTCTTCTTTTTTTTTTTTTCCAAAACTTACTCATCATGGTAATATAATCTGGGTGGAACCAGTAGTCTATCACTTGAAAACAACAGGCCCAGACTTGGGAAGTATCCGCTGGTAAAGCGTGAGGTCATCCACAGAGATAATATAACACTTCAAATGCAACCCTGTGAGGGTACGGACTGTAAGTGGAGCACAGCTTCCCAGTGCTGAGCCTCTCTGGTTCATATCATTCCTTGGTTAAGTTGCGGTGTACAGTTACGTTAGGGGTAGGTTTGGGTCTGAGAGTAACCCAAGGGGGTCTTCGAGACCCGTGGCACTGACTCTGGGTACCTGTGGATGGATATTCGGACATCAGAGCTTCCCTAAGCATTGTGACAGACTGAGTTCAAGGGCAATGCACCATGCCTGCTATATGATGTCTCTAACAAAGTGGCCAATCTGTGTAGGTCACTGTTCAAAGACTTTCTGTCAAGTGTGTAATACATTGTACCACTTTTAGTCCGGCTGCTTGTCTTTCTTGTTTTGCAGTGGAGGAATTTATATGCTGTGTAAATAACATCTTGTTTGTTATGTCTGTTGTCCAACTTAGTAGTCAAAACACACACACAAGCCTTACTGCTGTGGCCCATCTTTTCCACAACTGAGGGCATGATAGATCATCTAGGGAACCTCTGGTGATTTTCACCATCTGAGTTAACTTGTGGAATGGAATTATTTACCCCTCTGAAGTATCAAAATGTAGCAAACGTACCATGTCTTGTGTGACTGGAAGCAAGCTCATAATAACACAGACTACTAACCTGAAAGCAAATGCTCTCCCTATTTAGCAGGATTTTCTTTATGTTAGTTTCATTAGTCTAGATCAAAAACATTTTGGACTCGAGAAATCTTGGATGCGATTAAAACAGAGGTTTATGCAGAGGCCAATTAAATATCAAGGAGCATGCAGTAATGATCCACAACGCTAAGGAACAGTGACTATTACCTCAATAGTGGTGAGTGCCAATCAGATATGATATGTGAGGGGCTCTGGCAAAAACAGGCTCTTCTGGCAAAAAATTAAAAATGGACATTAATGTGGTAGTAAAAAACAGAGACAGCGCTTTACGAAACTGAAATAATTTGTAGAATCGCAAGAAAATCGACCAAGTTATGACGTTTTAAACTTCTGAGTTTTGCATGCCATGACTGGATTGGCTGTTTGGAGAAACCCAATTATTCAGCATGCATAACTTTAACCGGGTTTAGATGGGTGATGCTGGAAGGCTTTTAGCACTTCTTTAATTGGAAATTTTTCAAAACGAATGGCAAAAGGGAGTAAATCTTCTGTGCTTTTCATCATTCTTCTGCCTTTTTTCTGAATGAATACCTCTCCAATACATTTAAAAGCAACCTTTTATTAGAAACATCAATAATTATTTTGGGAAGTAAATGTTGTGTGTTTTTCATTTATTACAAAGTGAATGGAGGAGACACTTAATAATGAATATTAGGAACATCATGAAGAAATGAATGAATATATCAGAAGCAGACTCTTCTCGCCGGGGCAAGTGCTGAACCGGGTGAGGTTGAAGAGTGTCTGTGGTTTTTCAAAAGTGAGAGTTTTGGGGAAAAAATGGGTATTGATTTTTTGGCTTCAACTGGTCGTGGATCGATGCCTGCCCTGGCTAGAAGCACCTGCTTTTGCCAGAGCCCCACACAGTAACAATGCACTAATTGAAATTAACAACCTGATCAAATGACCTGTAAATGACACAACTTAGCTGATAGCAGCTAATTTAGTTGCTGAAAGGGAGGTTGAGACTTAAGACAATATCACTTTAAATCGAATTACCTTATTTTAGATTTAGTCTTGGGTTCTTTCTTTATGAAGCAGATATACTTTCACCACAGCTGCATGGTTGCCCACCATGGCTGAAGCTACCTCACAGTTACTGATGAACTGTGTGTGTGATTTACTGTAATATCTCAGAGCCTAACATTCGTCTGGAAACAGCATACAGTTGAGATCAAATCTTACTTCAGCCAACAAAAATAAAAGCAATCATGTCAGAACAAAAAAACATATCCGTACAGCTAAGGGGAAGAGAAAGTGGGGGCGAGGAATTTCGTCACTGAATCCATTAGAAGAGCAGACAGCCTTCTTTAATGGTTCTCGTTGTTCCACACAAAACAACCGAGCCTCATCCACATTTGCTCAAGGTGAACGGCCATTACCATGAATGACTGCGAGAACTTTATTTCCCCCAAGGTACAACGACTGTTTTGGCAATTCCCCTTTCTCTAGCTGATGGAACGTAGTAGCTTACCTGACAAGCTGTTCCTTGTTCTGCTCCACCACAGTGGGAGGTACGTTGGATACCACAACCTGCATGTCCAGTTGGTTGACCACCGACACCTGAGAAATCAAAACAAGATGTACATTGGAATATACCAAAAGTACATAGTGTTAAGAAATCTGGATTAAACTACTATTATTACTATTTTAAAGTAATCCACACCATTTGAAATTCCCTGTGGTAGTACCAAGCATGCAACCGCATTATTTGGTTTCCAGTCCAATGATCCACACCCTAGCAACAAGTCGGCCACCTCTAGTGGTCTATAGTTTTATGCTCTGTGGCACAATGTAATTCTTAATAGCCTAGCTAATTTTTTGGCACCAAGATTTTGAATATACACCAAGCTGAAATCGTAACCAGATCTAAAAAGGTAGTTTTAAAACACTCTATTAGAAACATCTACCATATCGCTCCATGGTGTAAATTTCAAGCCACAGACAGTAGGTCATTTGTTGTTGCAATTTGGTTATTGTGTTATTTAGTTTTTAATCCTTCCTCAGTGCTCACAGGACATTTTTGCTTGGTGAAGTTCGGCACTCACGGTGAGGTGATGACAAACTCCAGCAGCACTGCTGTGCCTGCTCCACTCCCGCCAGCGCTACAAAGTGCATCTATAGGGTCAAGGGAACTAATAAAACAGACGATGAGGTTTTGGTTCATGTTTTGGCTTGGTGTAAAAATACTGGTGCCACCAAGAACTTCTGTTTCAGCATTCCATTTACTCTTTTGCTCTCGGAGTTTATTTGTGCAACGCTTTGCTCAACGCGTGGTTGACGTACAGTTGGCCTCGAATAAAAAACTAAACAAAACTCTCTCAATAATAAAAATGCATGCAAAATCAAGCGTTTTCAAATAAGAAAGAACATTAGTACATCACTTGTACACTCACCACCACTTGTGCGCTGCTGCTCTGGCCTTGTCCGTAGTTGTCGATGGCGACGACCTCAAATTTGAAGTAGGAGCGACGCATGTTGCGGTACATGATGGCCGTCTTGATGATGCCTGTGTAGGGCTCGACGACAAAGCTATCCTTTCCTTCTGCTGTGGGAGGGATGTTGAGCTGATACTGCATGATGCTGTAATTCCCTGTGTCCTTATCAACTGCCTGCACACGTACAGCGACACAGGAAGACCAGGAGAGATCACAATCCAGTAAAGCAACAATACACTGCCCTACCCTGGGGTGAACATCAACGGCTATCTGCAGCATTATTGATTTCTTGTGGTTTCCTATGGAGTCAGAGTTTAGGGACTGTTTCCCTAGAGCCACATCAGCCAACTCTTTTAAAACAGACCAATTTCGTGTCGTTGAGGGAGAGAGCCAGTGCCAGGGATGAACTGGAGAATGAGATTTATCACAACGTAATTTGGAAAGTGGCGCTGAGCTGGAGTCCAGCTCTTTCCTAACCGGTCCACACTACGCCGTTTAGGAAAGGAGTCATGCTCAGACCATGCCCCGTTTCCTGCGCGGCGTCAGAACTGACGCCTGGTTGTACAGAGTTGTGACAGAGAGCATTCTGGGTAGCTTCTTCACCCAGTCGTTTTCTCTCCCAAACTGGAGGAAGTGCCACAGCTTTAAAACGTTTTACTGTATTTGTAAAAACAGGACGACATAGCTCATAGACACCTCGGTGTTTTTCTGCATCTAAAGAATTCAGCAATTTGGCGAGCTTTCAAAACCAGTATCCATTCAGGGACAAGTGTCGAGGTGGTGCATCCCTAATTGTTCCTTGGTGAATACCTTAATGGCAGACTGGACTGAAAAACTGGTACATATGACCAACACAGATGAGCCAGAGCTCTTGGTTTGTAGGAGAGACTGACTTCAGCGCGATCGGCTAACAAGTACGAGAGTATGACGAGGTAATTTTTGGAGCTTCATGGATAAATTGACGCGCAAGTTCTGACGTACGTGATATATAGTGAACAGGGACATATAATGGCTAACTGTACGGCTGGGCATTGAGCATTTGATGTGAAAGGCACAGCACGGATGTATTCGATTAACTTTTGCGTGTTTTGTGCGTGTGTATGCTTATATTCAAGTGGTGTTCTTTGTCTGGGGAAAATTCCTTTCCATACATCTAGGGAGCACAAAGCTGTGCATTGAACTGTGTAAAGAAAAGACAGTATAAAAGTGATTAGAAAGTTCTCGACTTCATGAAGCGTAACCTTGAGTATGGGAAAGAGAGAGAGCATCTATGAATTCTAACAAATTCTAAACATATTGATTCGAATATACCTAGTTTAAATAAATGAGCAGCCCCTTATGCTCACCATACGCTAGAAGACTGAAAAGATTTATTAGAGATTATAGTCTGACACCCTTTCAACATCTACAACGTTGTAATCATAAAGCAGGATTTTGCAGACTTGTATCTTGCACGGTCACTAATTAGTACGCACGCGCACACACACACACACACACACACACACACACACACACACACACACACACACACACACACACACACA
>JAUZST010014766.1:0-10482 GCA_034779995.1 Parotocinclus haroldoi
TAGTTTAAGGGGATCACACTAAACACTGCTCCTATTTATGCTGTTTATTATTTTTTTACTTATATATATATATATATATATATATATATATATATGGTCATTACACTACTACTAAAACAATAATATATCTAATGATGGCCTAATGCAGTGCTGTATGAAGACAAATTATTTACAATGCATATCTGAACAACAGTGAGCGTACAAAGTTAAGCATTTTTTACATAGTACAAAGTAAGGGTACAAATATACAGTTAGCAAAAATTTGGAATATCCCCCAATTTTTGTGAGCAGTATAGTAAATGCTTATAATTGTGACTGAACATGGGCTTCATATAGACAGTAATGCAAAGTGGAATCTCCATGTGCTACCTGGCTTTCTTACTCATGTGCCATACTTGGAGCAAACATACTCGCATCATCACCATAACACATCATGACCAAACTAGATATGGCAAATAAAAGAGCCTACAGTCTAAAACCACAAATCTGATTTGCCCTCCTTTAATAGAAGTATGTCGCTGGGGATAAAACAGCAAAAACAAATTATTGAATTGTAGTCTGAAGTAGTCTGAAATTGTCTAAGAACTGAGACTGAGGTGTGTGTGAGATTACTAGTAAAATTAATAGTAGTTCTGTTCACTGAATCTAGGCTTTTACCCATTTTGAGCTACATACAGATTTATTTTATAGAAAGAAACAGACTAAAGTCCATCTCCGCGTGCCACCATCAGCGTTAACAAATATGGGACACCCAACTGCCACCTAACCACCCAAACCTCTAACCGCACTGCCAGCCACTGCAAATTTGAATAATTACTTTTAAACAAATCTTCCCGTTTCTAGATATTCCAGTGATAAGATTCCAGAAAACCAGCATCCAATCAGATATGTAATTCCAGTACTACATGAAATAGAACTGTACTTTAACATCGTCATTAACAATAACAAACCACATGTGCCTCAGGGGAAGTCTGAGGCAAAAGGAACTGAGCGATTCCAACAGATTAATCTGAAACACCTCTATGACACGTCATAAATGACACGTCATAAATGACACATTACCCAGGCACAGCACTAACCCACAGGTATCCTATCTCCCATTCGGATCGACACTTTTACAGCCTTTTGTGTTCCATGCTTTTTGGGACATTTTTTAAAAAACTGTGAAAGTCTCTGTAACCAAGGCAACATTGATGCCAAATGCAATCACAGTCAAAGGCAGCCCTTCTCTGCTCTATTCTCCTCAATTCTTTTAGGCTTTCAAGCTCGTTTCTTATGTTTCTTTATTCACTATCATGTTCTCACCCCTGCAGTGATGACCTAACATGTATGAAAAGTTAACTAATCGTATAGATCCAATCAGGGACGCGACATTTTAATTTTCAATATGTGACAATGCTGTGGCAAATGTGTGTGAGTAAGGATGAAATGCTGATACTGAATAGATTTTGCTCTATTCATACTACTGATTGCTTTATTGCTGTTGAACTCCTTTGGCTATTTACTGACTAGTTGTAACAGATGTGTGTTTAGAGTAGAATAGAATTCTGTGACACTTGTTTATACATCAGTATAAAGATGCTTTGTGTCAATGTACAAATAAAATTGAATTGTTTTTGGATTTTTTCCTAATGAGTTTTGTTTGCTTGTATTGTTTCTTTTGTTAAGGTTTTTAAATGCTAAATCTCACTTTTAATATATGTGTATATGTATGTGTGTGTATGCGTGCGTGTGTGTTTTTGTGTATACATTAGTTTCATTTTTGCTGTTGTATATTACTCCATGTGAAAAGCCAGGTATGGCACTGCTACTAATCAGTTTAAATCTAACTCCAGTGTAAAGATCATTTGAGTGAATACAAGTTGTTTGTGTTATCGGTTGCTGGGTGGGGTCAGCGAGAGTGCAGCTACCTTACGGATGCAGATGTTATCACCGTTCGCGCTGCAAATTTCCACCTCAATTCTGTCCATTAGTCCCTCCAGCTGCTCCCTCACGTCTCGTGCCCGCCTCATCGAGCGGAACTGAATGAAGTTCTCGAAACACCACTGAGTGGAATATCCACTCTCCACCCACTGAAATGCACATACAGAGGTAAAACAGGCAATTAGAACATTACTTAATTAACCTTTACTGCCATTAAAGGAGCTGGATCAATCAGTTGGTTAATACAATTGTTTGCTTTTTAAGTGGTTATGGAATGCCACTTAAATTGGAATTTTTTTTTTTTTCTGTCATGTCAGCATCAATGGCTAATTGTGACGTGAGCAAGATTTTAACTTCAATAGTCAAACGCACAAACTGATGACAATCAAGTTTTTGGAACATGAATGGGCATCAGAGGACCTGGAGTAAACACACACAGCCACCAAGAAAACATGCAGACTCCAGGGGGGGGGACACTGAAGCTGCGTAGCCACTATGCTAACCACTCGCACTACCCTGTCGCAATGATAAATCAATAGCCACACTTTCTTTTCCAATGTACAGTAAAACACTATAGTACTATAGCATATAACACTTAGATTATAGAATTTATTTACAGTTTATTCGTTTAATTTTTAGAACTGCCAAAAACATTGTGAGTATACAAGCAGTAGTGTTGCAGTAAAGTCCACAAGAGCGGAGCCCGAGTCAAGACCAATATTTTTATTGGACCAGACAGAATCAGGGCAGAGACCAAAACAAGCCTGAGACCAGATTAAGAATTGTCATTATGCAAGAAAATAAAGAAAGATTCTGTGCTTTTTAAAATTCACTTAACATAGATTATCATGATATATTTTAATAGATATTAGATTTCATCACACATTTGGTAAAATATAACATTAAATAATATACAAACTAAAATAATTGTTATATTCGATTCTTTTGGAAGCAAACGATGGTGATAATTTTGTTTTCCTTCTAATAAATTTAGCCAACAAAATCCATTCTTTGCATTTTATTACTAAATGGAAAAGTAATAATAATTCCAGATTTGGCTGGCATGGTAAAGTAATGCAAACGGGCAAAAATGTACACATCTTATTATCAGACTATTCAAAATAAAATGTGCTTATTAATTGGATTCTGAACGAGAAGAGCAGTAACTTGTTTTTCACTGTTAACCAATCAGAGAGCAGATTTTACTTATGCATGTAGAGAAAAGACTGATTTATTCTGTCTGAATGGGATGTTGATATTCAATAACACTAAAAAAAGTTCTGTCTATAAATAACGTTACCAGCAGCAACTTTTTGGGCAGTACCTTTTAAATACTATCCATAAAGATTTTGTGACAAGATTTGGAAGTAGGTTGCCAGGGCAAACTTCCAAGCAGTGCTTTTGTTGTTGCTCAGCCACACTGAGCGATACTGCTGCGAGCCAGTATGCGGTTCAAGTTTATAAGTAGAACTACAAGTACAAGTAGAACCAGTTATATTAGTAAGCAACGTGCCATGACCATGTTGGTTATAAGGAAGAACTTCACTAACCACAATGGAAAAATGCAAAACCCAAAGCTGTTCCATAGATAAGATCTTTTTACCTGCGAGTATACATTCAGCAGCATCAAATGGTCTCCTCCAGGCACTACAAAGTTCATTCGTGCATTGTCTGCATGCACCACTTTGTCTTTGGGTCGGTAGAAGATTGCATTGTTGACTGAGAGCATTGCAGCTATTGTCAGCACCTCCTCTGTACATTTATATCTACAGGGCAACACAGAAACATCATAGTAACTCACAGGAATAATCACAGGAATTCTGTGTTTAGTAAAAAGGCAATACATAGACTCACTGTTCAGAAGCCAAGACCATTTTACTCAGCATGGGGTCCACAGGCAGCTCAGCCATTCGCCTCCCCAACTAGCAAAATACAACATGAGCAAATCAGTTTTTCAAATCAGTGATTATATCATAGTACAGATATTCAAATAGAGTTAGTGCTATGGAAATGCAGTATAACGAGCTTAAGGCTTAAAGCTTTATATTTAGGGCCTAGATTTCAATCTGACAACAATTTTCATAGTTACATAGTTCTGACCTTATTTGAATTATGATAACTAAAAACTAAATATCTCTGCACTTACAGTCATTTAGAAACCAGTATAGGTATGCACTAATTAAGGTCTGCATTATGTTCTGTACAACAATACACTGACATATTCAGTCCTTTCAGGCTACTGTCATGCAAATATAATGCATGCTTTATCCTGGTCAGGGACCAGACACAAGGAGGTTTGGGGATTATCCCCGGATTTCAGAAGGTCCAGCCCAGTCGGGTCTGTCACACAGATTGGTAGTGGGCACGGTTTCCTCTCCTCTTATATACTGCAATGCGCTCTCGTGAGGCTCAACCTGGCCAGAAGGCATCATGGTGTGGGGTTAGAAATTTCTTCCTGCAACTTGCAGATGCCAACAATATGAATACTTTTAATACCGGTATATTAAACTACATATCCTTTGTTACACTTTATTACATTGTGTAGTTGATTGGTGCAGCAGTAAACACTACCACTTTCCACTACCACAGTAACCAGGGTTCGGTCCCTAGTGGTACCCTCCAGAATCACAAATACACATAATTAGCTGCGTCTGAGGGAGGGGAGGATAGATTGTAGAAGGAATGCACCCCCAGTTATGCCCCCCCCTTCCCAGTTAAGTGACATCTTCCGATATTTTACCAATGGCCTGGCCTATCTAATTTTCATGCCCAATGAATACTGGGATAGGTTTCAAATACCTGTCAAGTTTGACTTAAGTTATATTATGGTTAACAGACTTTGGACATCAGAGCGTGTGACTGCACTGGCTTTAACACCCCAGCAGCTGCAGTGATCATCTCTGAATAAAGAAGGCAAATCGATGTTCCTATACCTTGGTAAGCTCTCCCAGGTGATTGAGTGCACCAAGGGCGTACAGCTGCTCCAGAGCCAGCACCAGGGTTTCATGTGGAGGAGGGTCCATGAAGTCAAAATGGATCAGGTCATTTATCCCTATAAAATCACGATAAAATCACTTACTAATGAAGTAAGTAGAAATGCATAAATGAAGGTTTACAAACTATTAAGGAATGCTACAATTAATGCTATTTTGTATGGCAGTTACATTGATTTAAAACGTCATTCAACATCTACTTTGTATTTGCACTCATCACCCATTTCATCATGTAAAAACGCGTTCTTTGTACTGTCAGCACTCTTCTAACACAAACATCAAGAGACAACACACCTATGGGACCACCACTGACAGAGTAGAGCATGTTTTGTGTTCTGCCAAGTTGAGAACAACTCGCCATACAATCTGATCAAGAGTGCCATGCACTCACGAACTGACAATGCTCAACAGCTAGAGATAAATTAATTCAAACAGTGCATGGAAACGCAATATAGTGAATACATCCAATCCAATACAAAAAATGTCCAGGGTTCAAATCCCACCTCTGCCAAGTTGCCACAGTTGGGTCCTTGAGCAAGTCCCTTAACCTACAATTGCTTGGCTTGTAAGACTGCATGAGTTGTAAGTCACTCTGGATAAGGGCGTCTGCTAAATGCTGGAAATGTAAATGTAAATCTAATAGTCTCTGCAAATGACCACCTACTTCTGAGAATAGCTCTCTTACACTATGTGGTGTAAATGGTACTATGGTCGCGCCATTCAATTGTAGGATGGGACAGTGGCACAAACGGTTACATCTACACTCGCAGCTGAAAATTTTCAAGCACTTATGGGTTAAGCTCAGCTCGTCAGAGGATAGTCATGGCACACATTTCGATCCTGACTCTGCCTATGTGGTGTTTGCATGTTCTCCCTCTGTCGCTGTACTCCAGGCACTCCAATTTCTTTCCATATTCCAAAGACAGGCATTGGAGGCTCTATATTGACCCCAGTGTGAGAATGTTTCATGAGTATCCTAATACTATTGCTCCTGCTATGAACAGCTACGGATGTCTTTCACAAGCACCTCCCCAACACGCACATAAACAAACAACAAATATAATGAAAAATGCTTAACTAAACAGGGAGAGAAGAAGAGAAATATTCATGGAAAAAAAGCTTTAAATAAGAGAGGCTGTGGAAGAGAGTTCCAGAATTTGAGGGCCATGGCACTAAAGTGGAAAGTCTGGTACGTGGGACAAGTAGATTAGTTGAAGAAGATCTGAGAGAACCAGAGTGTGATGTAAAGGGGAGAAAACTTATGCAGGGCTTTGAAAGTAGGATTTTGGACTTTACATAGAACACGGCAGGTAGCTAGTGTGGCTGAGAGATAAAGGGGGTGACGTGGGTGCTTAGTACAAATGAGAATAGGAGCTGAAAAGTTCTGACTACACTAGTCACAGTAATGAAGGTGCGACATAATGAAGGCATGGACCAGAGTGTTGTATCTTTATAAAACAGAGAAAAGCAGAGGAGAGAGGTATTATGGAGGTAAAATAAGTCTTAGTGAGGGACTTTGCATGTGGAGCAAAATTAAGTCACAGTTTAAATAAAACACAGATGATAAATAAATGCATTCTCAAAGTTTTCCAGAGTGACTTACAATACAAGAAATTGTGGGTTTAGGGCCCTGTTCAAGAACTCAACAGTTGGACCTTCCGGGAATGCAGTACCCTAACTTCAAGACCGCCATGGTCTCCATTCCATAGATATTTGACATGCTTTGAATGGATGTTTTAAAGCCATATTTACACAAAGGTTACATGCATGGAAGGATATGTTAGTAAACTATTCGCACAACAATGGTGGTTATCTTACGTAGGGATTTCCTTTGGTGCTTTGCCTTTAGATGTGTGGCCTTACTTGCATGTCTGTAAGGACCTTATGTACTAGCTCTGTTTCAGTTTCAGCTGAAGACCTTGTTGAATTGGGTATAGAAAGTTTTGTCATGTAGGTAATTCTGTCAACAAGTGCTTAATGGAAAGGGGTACAAGGCAAGTCTTGCAGACAGGGGATCTCCCCTTTTCAAGGACAGGTTTGCCAGTTAAATCATATTTACTAAACTCAGCAACTCGGAGGATGGTGGCAAGTATAATTATCGCCCCCAAAGAAGGACATTATTTAAAATGGTTTGGAGTGAATGTTTAGTGAACACCTTTAAGTGAACCATTTGTTTTGAAAGAAACATTACTCACTATTTATTTAACATGATCCATGCACAAGGGCACAAACATCTTTTCTTCATTGACTCAGATGTTTATCTTAAGAACTTGCTATACCTGCTTCATTACTTGTATGTTAAATTACACATGAGAAAATGTTAGCACAGGTCTGTTGTTAGTTAGGGAACAAGCATTTGTCTGAAAAAACAGTTTGGGAATTAAGCAGATGTGTGTCAGTAAGGTTACACAACAAACACATCTTTTTCCTGATATTTTGGCAAACACTCATTAAATAGTTCATATATACACATGAATAGTTACTACTAGAAAGATGCTTCATCTGATAGAATTCCAACAATATACTGTATACTGATTAGCCAAACATTAAAGCCATCTGAAGCGTAACGGTGATTGGGTAGGTGTTATAAATGTCTGTACTCAGGGTTTCCCAGCACACCTCTGCCCACAGCATCACGCTCCCTTCACTGGCCTGTCTTACTCCCACAGCCCATCCTGGTACCATCACTTCCACAGCTAAACAGTGCACAAGCATCAACTGTCCATGAGACAGAAAAGTAAAAAGACTCATCAGATCAAGATGACTTAGAAGAACCAATTATGACACACGTGTTCACTGTAGGCACTGCTGACAGTGAACATGGGTTAGCATGGCGAGTACTCGGACCGGTACTCAGCAGGGGCGCTGCTCCAAAACTGACAATCCTCTCATGGCCAGCATTTCTGTTACCACCGGGGCTTCTCTGTCCATTCAAACCAAATGGGATAGGATTTTACAAACATTGAAAGATCTTGTCGCTGGTTTGTGGTTTTTCCTCCCGGTCAATAGGTACTCATCAGTGACCAGGAACACCACAAATGCTCCAAGCCAGATGTCTTGCTAGAACAATTTCCCCCCTTGTTAAAGTGGCTCACGTCTGTACACCTGAATATTTTCCCCACATTCAACTACAAAAATGTTTCTTCTACAGTCCAGTACTGTATAATATATACTGTCTAACAGATCGTAGCTTACGCTGTTATGATAATAAGCATGATTTTTTAATGGTTTTACATTTTAGCAAAATAAAAGACTAGTCATACCCAGACTCTTGAGGAGCAGGACCACATTGCCTAGGTTGGTTCTCTGGATCTCAGGCACTGTGGTCTCCTCCATTTCATGTTTAAAGGCCCAGGCTGTATAGAGCCTAAAACACTTGCCAGCAGCGACACGGCCTGCTCTGCCTGCCCGTTGATTGGCTGATGCCTGGAAAAGAATAAACACCTCGATCAATCTGAAATAAAGCCAACGTGCAAAACGGGGCAAACTACGGCACGGGAATGACTTTTGTCATGGTCAAACCCACCCCATATTCCGTTTCCAGGCTAATCCTGCCAACACCTGTTCTTGTTCTCACACCTGTATGGTGCCATAACCCTTCTCACCAATCAGCCTGTTTATATATACTGTTCCAAAAAGATTTTTGCAAGTAAACACACACACACACACACACACACACACACACACACACACACACACACACACACACAGATCTGATTTTAATAGAATGTTCTATATTAACTTCATGTTTAAAATACTTGATTGACTAATGTTTAAGATTTACTATTTTTGCAATTGTTTCCATCTGCTTTCAGACAACGTTCAATTGTGAAAGCACTACATAAATAAAAGAAATGATTCATTTACTTTCTTATCCACTAAATCCTGAATGGGAACAATTTACCCCTAGGCTTGCTCAGTTAGATAGCTTATTTTAAATGTCCCATATAGGCTTGATTCTTATTAAAACACATTAAAAGGCAACGATAGGAAATTTGATTATTACCCGTGAGCATGGTGTAACAATCAGAGACTCCATTCCTGTTCGGGCATTGTAGCTCTTCTGTTTGCAAAAACCAGGATCAATCACATAGATGATGCCATCGATGGTAAGGGACGTCTCTGCTATGTTTGTAGCTATCACTACCTGAAATGTAGAAATGTCATTTCAAACGAATGAAAACTTCTGTAATATGTCGAAGAATAAGGATTTATTTTAAGGTGATTGAGAACTGTCATTGAGAACTGCAGAACGGTGACTGAGAACTGCATGGATGCAAGCACTAGAAATGCAGATGAAACAGTTGAGAATGTACCTTGCGAGCTCCAGGTGGTGTGGGGTTAAAAATCTTGGCCTGCATATCTGAAGGTAAGTTTGCATAGATAGGAAGCACAATGAGCTCTGAGATTTTTGAGCCAAGCCTTCTACACCTCTCCTGTAGAAGCTCACAGCATGCCTCAATCTCTTCCTAAAACATCCGGAACATACCATACAATAAAACATGAGTAAAACAAAGCAAGCCTTAAGAATATTTCCAGATGGTATAAATCATTTAACAGACTCACCTGTCCTGTGAGGAACACAAGAATGTCCCCAGTAGGTTGGGTGACATGAATCTGCAGTACCGATACCACACAGGCCTCCAGATAATCAGCCTCTGGAGCCTGGAAAACACCAAACATGAACATTTAATATGTTTGCCATACTTTACTCCAGTTCTCTGCAACTAGAAGGTTGTCAGTTTACAGACTGATGGTACAGGATGTAATCAAATGATGCCATCATGTGGTGTAACCGTGTAGCACATGCCTTGGTGTAGTAGATGTCGACTGGAAATCTCCTGCCTGGGATCCTGAACACCGGGGCATCATCGAAGAAGCAGGAGAAACGTTCTGTGTCCAGAGTGGCACTGGCCACAAGCACTTTCAGGTCTGGCCTAAAGCGAGCAATGTCTTTGATCAACCCAAACAGTATATCTGTGTGGAGAGTCCTCTCGTGAGCCTCGTCAATGATGACCACACTACAGAGAGAAGTTGAGTGGATACAGACAGACAAAAATTTTAATAGTTTGTGTCACTGGAATAACATTATTATAGACACACCTGTTCAACTGCTCGTTAACGTACCAATTGCAATTTTCCCGGACAAGTCAAATTTCAGAATTGTTTAAAAAAACATTACGATTTGAATCATTTCTTTACGCCTAACAATTATCTCTCTATAATACATATACAGTCGAATCCAGTTAATTGGACCACCGGTTAATGGGACCAGCCGCTTATTCAAACCGAATCCTAAAGTACCGACACAAATCCTATTATATATGTATAATGTTATTCTTTCTTACTTATTTGGACCAAAATTCCGTTTAATCGGAAAGAACATGAGAGCGAATAAGAAAAAGACGTCACAAGTCGCCACTTGGAGCGGAGGGTCAGGAAATCCAAAAAGTGGTGTTGACAAGAGCAAAACCAGAGGGAGGTAACCGCGCCCACCACTTTCTTGATTTTGTTCAAGTGCAGTCCGTCAAGAGAACGTATCAGATCACACTGGATAAGTTCTTCA
>JAUZST010014767.1:0-10482 GCA_034779995.1 Parotocinclus haroldoi
TCCGTCCGTACCGAGCTTACAGCACCTCATATCCTACACACTGAGTATAAACAACAGCTATTTACTGTAAATCCTCAAATTTGATCAATTATAACATTCCTTTATTGTTAGAATTAATATTTTTTTAACATTTTCATACATTTGGGGATTTTTTTAAATGTAAAATACTCCTCAATATTTTGGCTATTTATACTACTATCTTACAATACATGCCACAGTTTGATGTATGTTAATACACTCTCTATTATTTTGCATTTTATTCATTTCCTTTTAACCTATATAGTAAAATGCTTTGATTTAAGCAGTATCTTTACATGCATTAACTCTAAAATGATCACACGTCCCTTGTGTTTAATTAAACTACTATTATAACTTTGTCATTAGGTAACTTGGTTTAACTGACATTTAGCATCCAGGCTGCCCAAAAAGTTTTGAATTTTGCCACTCACTATTACAGTTTTAGTAGAGTTTTTCCTTTCCGCTGTCTGCTCAGGCTTGCTCAGTAAGCGCTTTGAGCAAACATATTTGCAAAGCTGCTTTGAGGCACTGCACTTTTGTAAAACAGCACTAACAACATGTGAAAATGGACCTTTTAAAACAATGTAACATTTAAAACAGGTATTTAATTCGGTTCGGCAAAAAAATGAAAAAGACATAAATCTATTACAGTAATGATTACTGTTAAAATTCAGTTTTTTTTTGTTGCCCTATATGTGGAATAAAGTGCTTGAAGCATGTAAAAATTAATTACTTTGGTTTGGGGGCGGCTCTTCTACATGACATTAAACCACCTTCATGATCACTGATCATTTCCCCCGTAATTGCAAACCCAGTTCCCCTTTATTTTTTGTTTATATGATTTGGATGGAGACGAAAGCAGGAGGTTTTAAATGGGATTGTGTACCAACACCTTCAGGCTCTGCACAAAAAAGAATCTGCTAAACCTTCCAAGCAGATCAGGTTACTGGTTGCTACTCATAAAATACAAAATAAAACATGGCCAAGACGAGCTGCTGATGTTCAAACCGAGCATAAGAATGGGGACACAATATTATTGAAGTGAGGCAAGGTAAGCAAGGCGAGACTGTTTGTGCTAAACAGGGTGGTCTGAATATTTCAAAAACTGCTGATCTACGGAGATTTTTAGATACAACGACTTCCACGCTTTTAATAACTGGGCAAAACTGGCAGAAGGAGAATGGTCAGAGTGGTTTGAGTTGACAGTAATGCAAATAACTCGTTACAACATCTCTGAACACTGTGAAGACCACACCGGGTGGCACTTTCTGTCAGCTAAGACTGGGCAGCAGAGGCTGCAAGTCGCACTTGTTACTAGCTGCAAAACTGGAGGGTTTAAGATTGGTCTGATGAGTCTCGATTTCTGCTGGGACACACTGATGGTAGGGTCAGAATTTGGTGTAAACAACATAAAAGCATGGATCCATCCTGTTTTGTTTCAATGGTCCAGGCTGCTGGTGGTGTAATGGTATAGAGATATTTCTTTGACACACTTTGGGCCCCCCTATACCATGTCTTCAGGTGAAAAGCACATGGCAGTACTGGACCCCAAGATCCCAAAGCTCTGAGATGCCAGGTTACAATTTCATAGAGTGTCCAGGATCCAGGACTAAGGTTAAAATACTGTGTGTTAGGCTTGGATTTTTCATTCCTTGCTCAAGTAATCAAACTCTCCAGGATGCAGATCAAACAGGTTTGTGCAAAATGATGACTCCTGATGACTTGAAGAGAGGAGAGAGATATTCAAAGACAACTCCACATCAAAGAGTTAGAGACGGAGAGATTAAAAAAAAGATTCAGTAACGGTAAAGGAGAATCAAAGGCAGTTGAGAGGGTTGAAGGATACTGAAGGATGACCAGGATAAAGGGGAATCTGGAAATAATGCTGGCATGGGATCCAGCAAAAAAGGACAAGGAATTACAAAAGGGGGAGTGTGTGTGTGAGAGAGAGATGGGAGAATGAGTCAGGGAATGAGAATGAGAGAGGGGGAGTGTCCAGGTGCTTCATCATCTCAGTGACAAGCACAGCGGTCATGGAGTCTCATTGTGTGTCTGCATACGACTGTGTGTATGCGAGCGTGAGTGTGTGTACGTTGGAGTAACAGAGCCAGCGGGCAACTCGCCGCCTGGCCAAGACCCATTCAATCCCTAACATCTGGCCTTCATCCAGACTTTAGCTCAGGCCCTGTCACTGCCGCCTGCACTACATCTTCCTACGCCGTGTTATGTGTTATAATCATACGGCTCGTGATCATGACAAGGTCACACACATCCATCCAAACCAGCTGGTTGCCAGGTTTAAAGCCACCACCTCCACCATATGGACTGCAGATTACGAGGTCGGCTAAACTAATCTGCTTTTATTCTCAATGACCTTGATCGTCTGTTATTTGTATTACTATTCCACAAACTAATTAATACAATAATTAGAAAAGTCCTAGTTTTAACCCTGCTTATCCTGGCGAGGGTCATTTGAGGTCCTGAACCAATCTAGGAATTCACTTGCTGCAGTAGAAGTGACATCCTGGTTACGGTGCCAGTTCATCATAGGGTTCTGCAACCGATTAATGGGAACTTAGGCTGCTTAAGTGATAAATTTTTAATGGAAATGATACTCAGGAGTGTCAGGGTTACCCTCAAACCTGTTTGATCCACATCTTGGATCATTTTAATCAATTTTATTCCCTGAACAAGTCCAATATATTCAGTGCAACAACAAATGACAGCAAATATATTAAATAATGAGAATAAAATGCTTATAGTCAACAAAAAAAAAAAGTATTCTTTTTTTTTTAATCTACCAATGGGGAAAGCAAATTTTAAGATTTTTTTAAAATAAGAAATAATCATATTAACGATGCTAATTCTTAAATAAAGTGAAAGGCTCTAATTGTATATCAGAAATTTAGACAAAAGATTCAGGATAACTTGACCGGTGACTTCATTTGCTTAATGTGAGCAAATTATTTTAAATAAGGTAACATTTTGTAGGGTGATCAAGGTAATTCTTGTAAAAAATAAGCAAAATAATCTTAGGCTTATGCATTGTAAGACAATTCTTACCAGAAGAAAAGATTTATTGCCTCAAACATTAAATCATTTCACTTGCTAAGATTTTGCTTTATAGTGGACTGGCAGCAAATCCAAGGTGTTTCCTGTCTTGTAACCCCAAGTCATGCGTTAGGTTATCTGGTGTCTCAAAAGCACTGGTTCCAAAGGCAAGGGGTGCACTCCTCTAGGTTCACTATTGGACCCTTAATTAAGACTGTTAAGCTCAATTGAGATTAAGTTTCTCCACTTTATTTATTTATGTCCCGGAAACATGAGGCTCAAAAATATTCTTATCTAAAAACTGGGGGCATTGCAGAAAAGGTTTGGGTACCGTCACTCTGCAATAGATTGGCATGCTGTCTAGGGTTGGTTCCTGCCTTGCACCCTGTGCTGTCCGTTAAGTCCCGGCTTCCAGTGGCCATCAACTGGACTAATCAGGTATGAAAATGGATGAATGAATAAAATGTCATATTCTACTGTTTTTCAACACCAGAGGCTGAAAGCTGGGAACTGGAGGGAGGCTGGGGAACCCTGATCATCCGCATAACTTTAAGACGGAGATATCTGCACTCTTATAAAATCTTTACGAGTCACACTACTTTATTCACTTAAAAAAATGTAAGCAAATTCTGTGACAGACTGTGCTATGTACTATAATTGTTCTGGTATGATTATACAGCTAATATTATATGGCAAATAAAGGAAATTACTGTGCAGCCTGTGTGAACTGGGAACCATTAAATAGTTTCAGACCGTCATAAATGTAAATAAACTTGCCGTTTTATTGCTAGTTAGAACTAGAAGAACTGGGAGGTGTAATTTATTAGCTATACCTTTGTCATGCATCTTTTGAGTCGCTGCTAGTTCCTCATCATGCTCTTCTCGCTAAAGCCATTTGAGTTAGGGTAACTGGTGTCTCTAAAGTGCCTATCAGAGCACAGGAAAGCAGCAAAGACAAATGTTATAAAAAAATGTTCAAAAACTAAAAATTCTAGAATGATACTGTCGAATAAAGAAGAAAAAGGGAAAAGCGGCATGATGTCCACATAATCCAGTTTCAACTTTAGAATGTGAAAAGGCAAATGTTATATGAATTTGGAATTCAATATGCTGTGGATTTGGCATCATGAGTTTGACAAATGAGTTCAAGAAGAAGTATTTGATAATGTGAAACATGAAAATATGATGATCACCGTCTTCTGACCAATTTAAATGTGAAAACATTCGCAGTCAGAGCACCCCAAGTTCATATGACTTGACTGAAGGCTTGTCTGGCTTGAGTTACCTGAATACTATCACAGTAATTTGAGCATTTGATTATGTGACTTAATCCGAGCTTTTCGCAAAACACGTCTGCGCTCCTGATGAATTTCAAAGGCCTCACATTGTGGGAAGGCAATGGAAAAGAAAAGTTACAGTCCAGACAAACAGGTCCTATCAGCCAAAAAAAAAAATTCCTTTTCTTGTATCAAACATCAAAAACAATTTTCCCATCACCTAATTTGTGGAAGCCGATCGTGCTAAGCTCTGTCCTGAACACCGAATAATCGCTGGAGGATTTATATTTGGGTTCATGTTAAATTAATTGTGCATACTGGTGACAGAGCGAGGAGAACTCAAAGAAACGCGTTTCACCTTGACTCTGCGTTAGCGCTCAAAAATACACACTATCCCGCTCGCGCTTCCGTAATAAATTCTCATTTCGAATGCTGAAAGACGCGTCCGCCAATGCTCGGGAGTATAAATATTACCCTCTTCCCTGGAGGGCAGGGAATCATTCAGTGTTAGAGAAATCTCACGGCTCATAGAGACAGCGGCGCAAAGCTGGTTTTATCCAAACGATAAAACATTATTAGTTTAAAACATTCGTAGTTTTTCCTCATTCGTTCCTCATCAGTCAACACTGCATCTCTAGATGCACAATCACGACAGGCGGTCACTAGGACCCAGGAGAGGCTGCTGCTCTAACCCATGCTTTATCTGAGCTAAAAAAAATCAATGCTAGCTAGTAATCACTGTAATACCGACTAAACTTTTACTAAGATCTTTTACTTTTTTTTTTTCCCACGCAATCCTGAATGTTCACAGTCACGCAATCTGCTCTTTAAATTCACACCAGAGACAAAACAGCTTGATATTGAAAACAAAACAAATGTACAGACTCCTAAAGCTCCTATAGATGTGATGTGGGCTAAACTTGTATTGCTTGCTGCTTGTATATTTGTTAAACTGCCCAAAATGAAATGCTGTTATGGTAGTTTACCATCATAATCATTAACATTAAGCTACAGCACAGCACTGAAACTTTCTAAAAAAAATATTAAATAAAATAAATGACTTGTGAGACAAAAGCTGCTTTGGTTACCAAACAGCTCTAAGAGCTACTTTGGGAGAAACTACTTCCCATGTAGCTTCTCCAAGAACTACATTCATTCCAGGGATTGAAATGGAACATTGTTTGAGTGGGACAATGAAGTAGCATAAGCCTGCAAAGATCTGTTTATTTATCTACCGGTGTAAACTTATAATTAAACCTAATGTCTGGACCAATCACTATACACTTGGGTCACTATGTTCAGGGTTCCAATGCCCTGTGAAAAGACCCTACCTTGCAGATGAAGTTTAAAAAAAAGTCCCTGTACACAACGTTGTGAGAACTACAATTGTTTACAGTTCTCCTGATGTGAACGTGTCAACAAAAGACTGCAAACATGCATGCATGCATGCGTGTGCGTGCGCGTGCGTGCGTGCGTGTGTGTGTGTGTGTGTGTGTGTGTGTGTGTGTGCAGTGTCATGATATAGATGGTGCAGGGTGATTTTAAACCACGCTTAGAGCGACTTTTCAGTCTAACACCCCTCTGATGGCCGAGGGAAGGTCATCAGCTCTCAAAACTGGGACATGCACTCACGTGTGCTCCATTTCTCATGCACTTAATAATGAACCTGTCACGTTCCCCTCCCAAAAGCTCAGCTCACACCCCGCTACACTACACATTACACACAACCGGCACCAGAAAATGGCACATTTAGTATAACATTATATTGAACAGATATATTAACAATAAGAGGAACTTTTTTTTTTTCATTTAAACAGGGAGTACCTTTATGCATCTGAGGGAGAAGAGGGGAGTCAGGTGATCATCCTATGGCACTGCAACAATGACTTCTGTCAGCTCTGTGGTTGACTGGTGTCCTCTCATGGGCACATGTATGACTGCACCCGTACCGGGCATCTGGTCCTTATAGATAACAGACAGAGAAATAAATACATTAATTAATTTAAAAAAAAATAATAATTAATGTATACATAAAATGTAATACATAAAATAAATTAATCATAACAATATTATTATTATTATTATTATTATTATTATTATTATTATTATTATTAATAATAATAATAATATACTGCAGACGGGTATTTTTTTCATGTATTAATTAGCAAATTAATTACTTAAGGAAACCCTTCAGTCAATTTGCTTACTTCTAATGTGACAAGTCGACACGCTTGAACATTTTTAAAGCTGTGAGGACAAAGCCACGAGAGATCCTCCAGCCTTCCTGTTTCTGCAATGTTTGCTATTTGTTGCGGTGATGAAGCGCTTCCTCTCTGGATAAGACATTTATCCCTGTGTAAACGCTGGATGTGTGGTTAATACAAGCTAAATTAGGCCGGTGTGACTCACACACTCCTGTGTTAAAGCTGCCTACAGTCTTATTCAGCATTGCGAGAGGTGAGCGCCCGTATTAATGCTGAAACCCCTCGAGGGCTTGATGAGTCTCTTCAAACATACACAAATGATTCATATTTTGCTGAATTAACACCTGGGAGCAAATTTTAAGAACGAGCAGGGTTAATTCTACAGTGAAAGTGTTAACGTGAGAATGCCCGTGCGGTGCCTGGCTGAGTCGAATTTGAAGCAAAACCCCCAATGCGACATGCATAGAGTGAACGCCAACATTAGCCAATAAACAAATCTAACACGTGTAATACGAAACTACTAATCTACCAGGTATTGGAATTTCACAGAATATACATATTAGACATGCTGGGCGGATTTTCCAACATGTCCATCAGGTGGTGCGTTTATGGAAAATTCCATTACATTTAGTCATGTAGCGGATACCCTTAAAACTGATACAAACAGGTGTAGGCTGATTCAAAGGCTTGCTCAAGGACAAAACATTTGGCAGAGTCTTGTGCTCAGTCCACTTCATGAATTCAAAGTCAATGTCAGATTTATTTCTATAACCCTTTTTACAATGGACCATTGTATCAAAGCAGCTTTACAATTTTCTATTGTACTCTGATCCAAGGCCAATCCAGGATAGGGCATTTTAATGGTATTTCAGGATAACACGTGTATTATCGCTGCATTATTTTATGTCCCATTTCTCAAACTGAACATTAACTGAACCTCTGTCAACTTCAAGCCATTGCCACGTTGCTACATGATTCAGCTACATGCTGAACTGCTCGACCTGTACAGGTTTCCATTACAGTTTCCAGTAAGTAAGAACACTGAAATTATGGTGAACGATACTGTACGAGTTCCCTCTAACGCAGTACAGGTATGCACCATTTAATGACCCCATTACGTTCTGTGAAACGGAAATGGCCATTGACTGGAAATCGTATTTTCATGTTACTGTAATGCAAATAAAACGGGCTTTTATTCACAAGTAAACTGCATGCAAATGATGCGTAGTTGCGTCAGAGGTACCACTGAAGACACGCTACCATTTACACAGCATCAGAACCGTAGAACCGATCTACACCGTGGATCTTTTGTCACAAGCTCACATTAACAGTCTCACACATTGATGAACTGAACTACAAAAGATGAATTATAAACCTCCATAAATACCTTGCTGGCTGCACATAACCAGGAGGGAATGAGTCAGTTTCTAGAATAGACAACTTATCACCTTTTTAAACATTTTAAAGTAGGTAAATGCACTGTGGCGCTACTAGTAGGAAGCCACAGCCGTCAAACGACCGGCGTTCGGTAGCTGTGGGTGAAGCCAGGACGGCGTTTGTACTGTTATGCATTACGAGTCCTTTTCTTGTGTCCGTGTCCTAAAAGTGCCCATGCACAACAGACTGTAATGTCCTACTTATGAGCATAATTAAGCAAACAGACATTGATCTGATGATCATTAAACGCTTATACTGCTAATAACTGTCAGTCCTGCAATCCTGGAATGCTCATTTTTAAGTACCTCTGCTTAAGTATGGTCTAGTCAAAAACATGGAAAATAGTAAGTGATAAGCAGAACTGACATGGACTACTTGAACATTACGCATTAAACACATGATCAGTCCCCAGCAGTTGACCATTAGTTCTGGCTGGCATGTTGACATGTTGTTGTTCAGGTGGTGGCTGGTGCAATTCTGGCTTCTGACCTCTTTCCTGAAAGAGTCTAGGGAACAGCTGGGTGTCTGGATGTACTTGATTAGTGGTGACAAAGATCCTGACCTGGTGTCATGAGAATATTTGATAGAGAGTTGCTACTGACGGGCAGACCTTCTGTTTCACGAAAACCCGCATAGAAATAGTATGATTGGTGAGACCAGTAAAACACTGGAGAAACGAGAGATGATTGGTTTTAGATACCGATGCTCTACTGGATGGGATGGCCTGAAGGAGAGGGGATGGGACAAAACAGGAAGGGATCGGTTGGAGTGAAATTGAATGTGGTGGGATGAACTTTGAAAGATTTATTTCATGTGGTATATCGTTTTTATTTATAAACCATCAGTTCCTAGCCGTTACCTCAGTCTTGACATATTTTTGCACCGTTTGCAGACAAAAAGTTCGGGCACCCTGGGTCAAATTACATATTTTATTGCAACATACAGTATTTACGCTTTAAGCTGGTTCCATGCAGAAACAGTGTAATGCTTTTCCTATTTGACAAAATGCTGCTTGACTTCATCTAGTCTTTTATTTGTTACATATCCCTTAATGAATGTTCTTCATGTTTTACATTACATTATTTAGCAGACGCCATTATCCAGAGCGACTTACAATTAATACAGTCTTACAATCCAAGCACTTGGGGGTTAAGGGTCTTGCTCGGGGACCCAACTGTGGTGGGATTTGAACCCTGGACCTTCTGGTCCATAGTCCACTACCCTATCCACTAGGCCACCACAGTCCCCATGTACATGTAAGCATTAGACTTTTCCTTGCTCTCAATCTCCTTAAGATCTGTAAGGTCCTGTAAGGATATTTTGTCGCGTGATTCCAATTTCCAGTTTCCATTTCCAGTTACTACAGATTTGCACAGTTTAATGGTGGTGTTTTGTACTGGGAAACAGGTCATTGATCAAAATGGTAATTGACCGTATATTACCATAGTGACGTAGTCTTTTTATGCTCTTCTAACGCAAATATGAACTGTATGTTCATAAAAAACAGGGTGCAAGCTTAACGTAAATGCATTGACGATATGAGTGGAACGCTGCCATTTACACAGCATTCAAAGAATAAGCAGTTCTACATATTTCTTCTGGGAAATATACAACACTGTGCTTTTTCTGTCAGAAGCACACATTAGAAATCCGCTGCTTTCTGCCTTTTTTTTTTTTTTACCAGTAACTACGTACAGTGGAGTGAATTATTCTATCGGTAACAAGAGCAATGCACACAGTTGTAGCTACTAACTGGGAGTAGAACTTGTAACCTTATAGAGGCCTCATCAGAAGAATATCCGCTGGCATACAGTGATCTTTTCTTCTGTACGATGATTATTAAACACCCCACAGTTTCAGGTGCATACACACTCGCACACAGACGTAGACACCGGTGCAGACCTAAGACTCAGACACACAAACACACGAGCACACACAGGCGCACTCGAGACACATCCAAGACTGATAGTGGCACTTTCTGCAGTGAGCTAGACATTGACGGTGCTGAGACCATAATGAGAATAAGGACAGTGTCAACAGACTGAGAGGATGGCGTGAAAAATAGAGAAGCATATGACGTGGAAAAGCGAGGGCGAGCGAGAAGGAGGGAGACGGAGAGAGAGATAGTCGACAGTAAGTCTGCAAATCCAATGGGTTTTTTTTTTTCCCAGACACAGAAGCAGAATGGAAGTGACAACAGCTTCGGGGGGCTGGAGGACCTTGGAACAGAAAGACAAAGAGGAAACCGAGAGACAGAGAGAGGGCGAGAGACAGAGAGAGAGAGATGCACTAAAAGAAGGAGAAATAAATAAAGAATATGTCATGCAGTGGGAGGAGGAGGCATGCAGGCTGAAGCTGTCAGGAGTGTGCTGCTGTCTGCAGATTAGAATCAGGAGCTATTTAAAGAGCGTGCGCTCGTGGGCGCACACACACACACACACACACACACACACACACACACACACACACACACACACACACACACACACACACAC
>JAUZST010014768.1:0-10481 GCA_034779995.1 Parotocinclus haroldoi
TCTCTCTCTCTCTCTCTCTCTCTCTCTCTCTCTCTCTCTCTCCCTCTCTGTTTCTCTCTCTCTCTCTCTCTCTCTCTCTCTCTCTCTCTCTCTCTCTCTCTCTCTCTCTCCCTCTCTGTTTCTCTCTCTCTCTTCTCTCTCTCTGTTTCTCTCTCTCTCTCTCTCTCTGCCTGAATCTTCCTCTCTTCTCTCATTCATGCTGCTCCTCTCCCACGCCAGTGTAGGGTTCCTGTGCAGATGTTCCGAGCGCTCTGCAGCAGTTCCTGGCCAGGGACAAATCAACACTGTTTAAATCTGCCTAATGACATTCAGTCCAATGACGTGTTGCTTGGACATGTAACATCTTGATAGCTGAATGAATTGTGATGTGGTTCACACATCACAGCTGACCTAAACAAACAGAAGGACGCAACCTCCAGGCCAAAAGCAAATACGCACTTCCTGCCGATTGATAAATAACATGCTACAATGCTACATGTTCGGGAACCGCAGTACGCGGCACCTGTGCGGCACCCTGTTCAGCCCGAGCGGCTCGCACAAGGGTAAACACGGGACAAAAAGCAGAGGTGTGTCCTGTGGCTTGGATCAAATCCGCAAAGCTCCGTTGGCCTTTGCTTGGGTGCACGTGGGCGTCCACATTTAGGTAACAAGTCCGCCGTTTTAACACCCGAGCATGGACAATCTTGTCAGCGATACTGATTAGGAGGGATGATTCATTGTATGGTCAAAAGTATGCAGATGCCACTTCTCATTAGCGGCTTCAGCAATTTGGTCCACACCCATGGCTATTATGCGCTTCGAATCAATTATACAACCATGTAATCTTTGACTATAGACAATGAACGGCAGTTTCTCATGCGTGAAGGCTGCCCAGGTTAAATGCTGTTAGTATTTTGAAGTGGATATTGAAATGTCTAGGAGTAACAACGGCTCGGCCACAAAGTGGCACGAACAGGCTTTGAAAGCAAGACAATGAGCTATGTGTTAGAAGTTCAATCGATTTGGGTTTTAATGGCCAAGCAACCACACACAAGAGTTGAATCCTCTTGGTTTAGGCCAAGCATTGGCTGGATCGGTGTCAAGCACGTGACTTACAAGTGACTTACAAATATGTGAAGTTTTTGGAGAACGGTGTTATGCATGATAAGCTAATCGGGTGTTAAATTAGTTGCCAGGTCATGTGGTACTCAATTACTCGTCGCATCACTAACTTCATCCATTTTTGCTGTATTTCTGCACCTATATATAGTGGTTAGCTCTGCCGCCTCACAGCTCCGACAGCGCCGGGTCGATCCTGACTCTGCGTCTGCATGGGTTGTCCCCAGACATGCTTGCTTGGTTAATTGGTGTCTCTAAAGTGCCCCTAAAGTGTGTGTGTGTGTGTGTGTGTGTCTGAGAGGGTAAGTGACTAGACAGTGTGTTGGGAAGCGTTGCCCTCTAACACCCCAAACTGCAGGGTAGTGATTTTCTAACCATGGATTTGACCTAAGACAACAGTTTTGCCATGAAGGTTTAACATTTGCCTAACTTAGATAGGTAAATAAATCACGAACATCCCTGAAAGCACTTACACGTCAGTCGTTGTTTAGGTCTGTTAACGATAAAAAGCGAAATAATAGGTGATGTCACTCCCTGGAAGTCAAGACTTGGCTAGCAACAACAGCAACTACGCGACAACAAAAGTACTGTAATATTTACAGAGTAGCGTTGTACGAAGCTGTGCTCAAAACAAGCAGCTTCTCGAAATAGTTCTATCAGCACGGTCTAATATTAGTTCATTATTACATATGCCGTCATAAATGATGAGTCACCACGAGAAAAAACAGATGTAAAACGAAATACGTTCGTGCAGCGAAGTACAGTGCATAGCTATGTAGTCATGCCCAAAACGGACCGAGAGGGACACGAACGAGAAGGGACCACCTCGTATGCGTGAGGGGTGTCTGGTGAGCCCCTGGGGTGGCTGGCTGAGTCTCAGCCTTCTTTCTCTGCATGGATGATGTTAACCAGCATGCTAATGCATGCGATCTTCTGCATCTGACCCCCAGGGAGAATCCACTTGTGATTTATCTCTCCATCTGCTCAGAGTTCAGCGTTCACATGGTCCTCAACACACTAATCGGATCTGACTTGATGTTTACACAGAGTATTACTCGTACACGGCGATTGTTCTGCAGCGACCGTGTGGAGCTTCAGATGTTTACTGCTGAAAAGGCAGGGCAGATTATTAAAGCAACCCCTTTGAACCCTATACATGCGGCTGGGCCCGAAAAATCCGTTTAGTTTGCAGCGTCTCTACAAAAATGGAAAATGTTTGGAATACAATGTGGACGTATCCTCCAACGAGACAACCCGGAAAGAGGTTTTTTTTTAAAAAAATTGATTCATTCGTTACTTCATTTATCTTACAGAACATGACGAGTATTTCGTTCTTGAGCCCTGATTTGTTTGACATCAAGCAAAATGATTGCATCTCAAGACGAATCTGGGGAATAAATACTACAACTGAGAGGGCGTAAAAGATAAATAGGATATTTAAAGCAACGTTTGGGCCTGCCTTGCCTCACTGGGAGCATTTGGGACACAGTTGGTCCTCATTTGCTGCTGTACCAGAACACTCTCACTGCAAATCAGCAAATACTTTAAAGTAAAAAACGAACTAAACTGTATAACTAAACATTTAATCACATGGCTGTGATGATCTACGGCACTCACCTTCGGCTATAATTCACGATAAAACACGACCTTGCGTGTTCTACATAGCTCTCAGTCTCGACCTTTTTTGGACTCGGTCTCGCCTCGGTCTCCGGGGAAGGGTAAAGAATTATCTGATCCGTCCGTCCGTCAGAATTAACGTTAAAACTCTAAACTGAACGTTTTTTCTATTATTATTGATTATGAACCCGTTTTATTTCGAACAGTCTTTGAACGTTAAGATTGTAAGTGTGCATTTTCACCTGTCTGCAAAATCTGGAATTAGATTCACCCCCCACCAACACCCCCACCCACCATTATCTTCTTTTTATTCTTATAGTCTTGGTCTTGACTCGGACTGCTACACTAGTTCTATTGCTTTTATAACACCGTTTGGAATAAAGTGATGTAAATGAAGTGTGAAATCCTACGCTACTAAGTTTATTAGGAATTACATTTGCTTATCACAGCTTGGCTGTCATGAGCAAATGCCTGAATCACAAATGAATTAAACATTTAAATCTGCTTTCAGTCAGCACTCTGCTCTTCTCCACACTGCTCATGATAAGAAACACCATCAATGTAATATTTTGACAGGTTTAACTGTTATTAAATAAACACAACGTACGATGTTCATGGGGGGGGGGGTCCATTTCGGTGCATTCTACAGAAACAAACACTCCCTTAAAAAGAATTCCTCTGCGTTTTTTTTTTTTAAAGAACTCTGAAAGATATAAAGGTTTCTTGCTGCCCAATATCAAAAAAAGCTTTCTTAAGTGCTTCTCCTTGGAACCTATTCAGGCCTCGCCGAACGAACCGGTTTGAAAGCGAGTGTCTAGCAGGTTCTCTGTGAAGCGATCCGTCTCGGGTTGTTTACCGTAGCTGCAGACACGTAACGTAAATTTACACATTTTCCTCCTAAGAAATCCTTGTGAAACAATCAGCACTTGAATTGTCATTACGTGAGGAGGCTTTGCGTGCTTTCCTTATGGACGAACACCAGCTGGGCTCTTTTTCTTATCAAAGTCGGAGTGTAGCGAGAAATATGTAACGCCAAACACTGCAGGACTGTCAATAACTCATAAATCTGTCCTCTGTGTGTGTGTGCTGGTGAGTTTATAATATGTTTCCAAATTATTGTAAGGACCAAACGTCCCCATAAGGACAAAAGTTGCAGATTTAGGTGTAGGGTAAATTAGCTACAGTAATACTTTGTCAATGGAAAGTCCTTGTAATGATAGAAAAGGTTTGTGTGTGTGTGTGTGTGTGTGTGTGTGTGTTTGTGTGTGTGTCTAACTATGCAATTTGACTGCTCACTTTGTTATGTTTGCCTTTTGATCATTCTTTAACCCGACCTTTCGCTGCGACTCTAGCTGCGTGCCGGTGACTAAGGGTAAAAAAAAAAAAAGTTTTCCTCGTACAAAAGTCACAGCTGTGCTCGAACTCTCGCCCGCGTTCCTCTAGATCCTCCTAGATATACTATGGTGGCGTTCAGGTTGAATTTGAGCCCTTGGCGTAGCAACGTTTCCTCACGTCACAATGAGCTGAGAGATTTATTGCACGGCTTTTAGTTCCTACTAGCTTCGTTTAAATTCTGAAGCTCTCCTGCGTTTGAGTTATAGGTTTAAGTGCCTAATAACAGGTCAGGAAAATACCTCAATAATGAAGTAATATATGCCATAATAACATGTACACGGTCCATTTATTTTAGTTCGTTCCATTTCGGTAGCAGCCTTATAGGTCAGGGGAGACGATACTGCTGGGCTGGAAATACAACTCCATAGCGACAGTTAACTGGATAGAGCAGGTATGAAAATAAACGTATAAACAAATGAACATAAATAAAAGTCTTGCCTCGATTCAGTGAGAGTACACAGGAGACATATTGGACAGTAGAATGGATTGAAATGAAAAAACTAAGCTCAATATATCGGTTACATAAATACATTAAGCACCTGGGATTTGGCGAGTGCCGTAGATCATCACAGCCGTGATGTTTTCATGATTCGCATTCTGCTTTTGGACAACAAGCGATTATTTTTTACAATACTTAAAAAACAATATAAATAATATGACAAAAGAAACCCCGATTTTTGCACTGAATATGCTTCGATTATGCTTTTACCTTCCGCCAAACAGTAGGTCCAAAACAATGGTTTCAAAAGTAACAAGAGCTCAATGTTTGATGAGGAACATCATGGATCATGTTTATTTTTACCCTGTTGCCACTCCCAAACAAATGCAACCATGTCTCTTCGACCGTCAGCCTGCTGGATCGGAAATCTCCAAATTTAGAGATGTTTCGTTAAGTTTAATCCCTCTTAATTCCAGTAAAGGGAAAGCCTAAAGCTAGCATATACAGTGGCATTCTGGATAATTGCGTTCCCCCAAATTTTGCAGCCGCAGTCTGCGGAAGGGTCTTTCCGCTCATGCAGATTAACGTCTGTAAAGAAACGGCTTGGTTTGTCAGTATTTTCTTTATTCCAGGGTGTACCTCATATGTCCAAGAACCCCTCCAGCCCTGACCAGGATTAGAGCAGGCGAAACTTTGCGACGTTTGGATGGCCACAAACTTTTGGCCATGAAAGGAATTAAATTAATGATGGGTGTCGTCCAGAAAAACAGTTTTGCGTCGTTATTATGCTATTTGTTCCTCCTGTTTTGTAAGAGAGGCGCAGATTTATGGTTATTTTCTTTTATTTAGGCGTTTGGTAATTAAAGTACCTGCGCCGAGAGCCAGGTCAAGTCAAGTCAAGTCGAACAATGGAGCATTGTCTCAAAGCAGCTTCACAAGATTTTATTATCTTTAAAGGCCGATCCCAAACTGAGGCCTAGGGCGACAGTGGGAAGGAAAAAAAAAAACTCCCTGGATGTAGATCACTGTTTGGCTTTCTTTAAACACTAAACATTAGTTTGTTTGCATATGTAATACTGAACAGCGTGCCTTGTTTTCGTCCAGACTGGACTGTAAACGTGCAGGATGTGTGGGAAATATCTAGTAATACATTGAAAACTAAGCTTGAAAAAGAATTCCATCTCAACAGCAAGTGTGAACGTTTTGCCCGCGAGCGCGCACTGTCCAAAACGTACAAAGCGCTTTTTTAGCGATGCAACTACATCATGAACTCTGCGTTATGTAAGCGTGGCGCTGAAAAATCTGCAGTGCTTACACTAATAAAATGTAACATTCCACATTTATCACCTAGCCCCGGCCAAGCGTGGATGTGCACGAGGGAATGATAGAACATGACGTGTGTGTTTACTCATCCCGAAGAGAAATCTCAGAGTGGACGGGCTAAAAGTTTATCATGGTGAAACCTTTGCTGCTCTGTGCATATTACAGTGTGTGTGTGTGTGTGTGTGTGTGTGTGTGTGTGTGTGTGGACGCTTATGTTCTTTGGGCAGAACTGCTTAAACTCATCTTGTGTTACCACACGCTGGTACGACTTGAGGGTCGGCGGAGAGAAAATATCATAAAATCAGCATGTCTTCCCAGGACGGCCGCTTAAATGTCGATGCTCAGATGTGACTCGAATACGTTCCAACTGATTTTGGGGCACCACACTGCTCGGGCGTGTTTATGCATGCATCATAAATGTGGGAGGAGCGATGGATTTTTTTTTGTTTTCATAAAACAACATACGATTGGGAAGACTCAAGAGATTCGAAAGGCTGGGGTGAGCTAAGCCCTTTATTGGGTCTTAAACTTGTGCTCATTGGCCGATTTATGGTACACCAATAGAGCAGCGTACGATAACACAGTTGGCATCTTTTTTGTGCTACCTTTTAAAAATTTATAAGAAATGATTTGCATTTCCTATTGAAACGTTTTCTAATTGGAATGGATGCTGATTGGATGCTCGTTAAAACAGCGCTCTCTACCCTGCAGTAAAGCAACGACTTGACAACCCACCGATCATCTGGAAACTTTTTGGCACGTGCCAAATTTTACATTTCGTTCTCAAAATTAGACTTGTTTTCACACCAAATCAATTACGGTATGTGTGTGTGTGTGTGTGTGTGTAAGGTTTTAAGTCTCTTAAGTCTGGTTCTGATTTCCCTCCCACCCCATTCTCTCCGCTGATCTTAGCCTGCTGTCATGAAACAGGAGAGCATATTTTTCCCACCCTGGATCTTTTTCTTATGTTTATTTAGCACTGTGTATACTGGTAACTTTTCCTGTTCTGTCTTATTCAAATGGTTCGTGGTGGCTCAGGACGCTGGTTCTATATTTGGAATTGGCTTTCCACAAGTCTACAGTTTCTGTCGTCTGATTCACAGTGACAAATTGAATCTAATTTAAACACCTGATATCAACTTAAGTCCTTTAAAACCTAATAAGAGAGCAAGCAGACGACAGGCAGTGAACAGACTTTTACACCGTTTCTTCTCATCGAGCTGGAGGAGGTGTTGGCGCTGGACTTTTCTTTACTTTGCACGTAGGCTTGGCATACCGTTACCCCGCCGTCCCGAATTCGGTGCTGGCGCTCAATCAAAGGCGTTGTTGTGTTTTTATTTCATTGTGTTAACTGCGAAATCTCTTATCAGATTCGCAAAGTGAACTTACTACAGTGCCAACCCTCCCCCACCGAAGGTTTGTTTTTCTGTTATGGTATGCTGTTGGTTTTTGCCTTTTGGTTTTCAAAGAGCGTGTGAAAATAAAATACGAGTTTTGTAGTTAAAAAGTGCCAAATATTTGCAGACTGTGATTGAGACTTGATGGGGGTTCACATTTCTGATTCCAAAGAAGGCGAATGGTCACGGTCTTAATTTAATGAGATTGTAGTTGAACATCATCCCTCAGGGCACCGACTTAAATCGGAATCGTTTTACAGCCCAACTGCACGCGCGCAGAAGTGGCGATTTTTTTTTTTTTTTGCTACACTTGGAAGCCTGCTGTGTTTGCATTCCTTCCGGAAATGGCATTCTTCACAGTTTGAACATGATTTACACGTTTGACACCACATCGGGGCGTCGGATTGACGTGCGGTTCGGCACCAAAGCCATGTGTTTGCGTATTTGTGCGTTTTCCTGTTTGTGAGGTCTTCAGGATCAAGGTCACAGCCTGAGAAACTCCACATGTCCCGTCCATGTTCTATCCCAGCGATAAGGATTTTTGTGGTCAGTGAAACTCGTGCGTTTTTTGGACTTGGGTCAGAGCTGTCCCACCAAACAGGCTGTTTGCATCAGGAACAAATTTGTATTTATCTAAGAGGAGCCATCACATTGGCCTCGGTTTACTCTCCAGATGTTAGTGATCCAGTCACTCCACGGGCCAAACAGATCTGCCCAGCGATGTTGCGTGTGCTGGAGTTCGAAAAGAGGAGGTGGCTCGCCTCTCAGGTTCGCGGCTGTCATGCGAGTGAGAACTGGCAACGTCTGAATTGGGAGATTTTTCTTCTTCAAAGTCGCCTGTCACTTTTTCACAGCCCCTATGTGCAGTCGGCTAGCTGATAGGGAAAACGTGCCTGGACCAGGATAAAAACGCCAAGACGGCTTGTCAGGGGTGATTAGAGTTGTTGATGCTGACATTTACTGTGCATAACACCAGGTACGATTCCAATCCGAGCTCTTCCAGCTATATCCCTTAGGATCCAGAGAAGCTTTACTATGCAGGCTCAGATTTCGCATATGCTCGGAGTTAGACCGAGCATTTCAAAGCAACGCAGCTCTTAAGGCCCAGCGTTTCATTGCTTCTGTCAGGCTTGGGACGTTTCAGAGCGGCTGCACGATTCGAGGCAACTTTTTACACCTACTTTAACTTTAAGAACTTCCCCTTTCGATCCGCCTCTTCGCCTCGCGGAGGTATCAGTTGCTCTTTAGGCATAATCACACCTAATGATGATAGGTTCCTATTTCCAAACACATTCCCTTTTTAGGGGCTTGTCCAGGTTGCTTAGCGTAGCAGGAAGCGTGTCAGTTCCTGGGGTTTCAAGGCTGGACGTTTGAACGGGGGGCAAGACGGAAAAGCGGCAGGGAAAATTACAGATCAATCGCGGAGAGAAATTAAATAAGAGACACGCCCCTTTGGACTAGAAGAATCCTGGGCGTTAGAAGGCACAGTGGGCCAAAAGTCTTACACGGTCCACTGTCTTTCATGACCAGGACCAACAACAACACTGTGGTTTGAGGGTGCATGAAAATTCTCGAGCGTGGAAGTTTCAAAATTAACCTTGGCGACCTGCTGGACTCCAGAACGCCATCTGAAATTAATAGCGTCAAGCTGCTGCGTAGAAAGCCTGAATTGGTTTTGTCAGCTTTATGAGAAAGTCAAAGGAAAGGTATGAGGCATCTTGTATCGATCGCTCATAGTTTTTGGGAGCGGCAATGAAACGGAATTACAACATAAGGGAGAGAGGTGATATGGAATCGAGTGAACCAGCTTTGGATTAGACTGTCATATACTCTTTATAGTATCTGGAAATCTGCAGCCATGACGGCACCAAAATAGCCAAACACGTAGGGCTTTCTAGGTGGCTGGATATTTTTGGTTACTCTCCCTCTCTCTCTCTCTCTCTCTTCTATTGATGAATGGAGCACGAATGTCACCCTGTCACCTTTACAGTTATGGAGCTGTCACAACGCTAGGGGAGTTTACTCCTGGGTACGAATGGGCGATAGCTAAACTGGGCTAAGTCGGGTGAAAAAGAACAGGAAGAGAAACCTCACGCATGGTGATAAAGTGCTCTCAAACCCCTTTCGAACGCACTCTCTAAAGTCAACACCTCACAGGAGGTCGAAGTCAGTTCACCGACCAAAGATTGACTAACGGGAGCCGAGCGCGTTCAAGCACAAGCAGAACAGAACGAGAAGCTCTTATGAAAACACTAGATCTTACTCCAACAAGGCGCATTCTGGTACGATCCTAAATTCATTACACTGATCTGATCTATAGGGTACAATTGGTCACCGGGGGTGGGTAAAGCAGACGTGTTTTTCTCGTTGTCCCATGTGGGATTTTATCAATGCCGCTCTGATAAACAGGTCAGTGAGACGATGTTGTGTTGGGGGCCCCCGACTGAACTTTGGCACCTTGTTTCTTTGTGTTGATTGGATTACAGTTGGCTTATCAGTATGCGTTTGACCTTCAGCCAGCGGAGGCCTCGCATAATTGTTGGCGGAAAAAAAGCATGAATGGAACCACTCGTTTGTAAACTCTCATTTGTAAGGTTACTCTGGAAAGAAGGGGCGAAAAGTTCACGCAAGCAGCACAAGCACGGCACCTAGAAATACAGCCCGACCGCCCAAAACGTTCCTAAAATCAACTTACACTCTACGTGTGTTAATGAGCCACTGATTACGATCACCTCATCACCAAATCTGATTTGCCGAGGAAAGAAATGCAAGGCAGGGAAGCTGGGATTGAAACACAAATTTTGTAACTGTCCCAGGTTATAACACTAGAGTCGTTTTGTTTAAAAGTTTGTCGTTTTCAGCGAATAAAAGCTCTATATATAGAGCTTGTATAAATCGTTTCGACTGGAATTTGTAAGGAATTTATGGAATGAAACAAAGCCAGGATTACAAATAGTAAAGCCAGAGAAACAAAATAATAATTTAATATAAATAATAATGTTTTGTGGTTGAATAAATGCATTCGTCGACTTTGTATGCAGCACAAACAAGCAGTACAAATTACAAATCTCCCTTTCTCTCTCTTTCTCTCTCTCTCTCTTTCTCTCTCTCTCTCTTTCTCTCTCTCTTTCTCTCCCTCTCTCTCTCTCTCTCTCTCTCTCTCTCTCTCTCTATCTCTCTCTCTCTCTCTCTCTCTCTATTTCTATCTATAT
>JAUZST010014769.1:0-10481 GCA_034779995.1 Parotocinclus haroldoi
ATACAGTGTCGTAAACTGTAGTTCACAGTAGCAGCTCACAGTGGCTCTTACACAAAGCTATATATGCATATATGACAGCCATGGTTATATCTTATTGTCTCAATTATCCTTACACTTCAGATAGGTTAAATGTTTATTTACTCTCTTTCAGAGCTTCCCACTTCATATTGGTAAAGTCCCTGTAAAATGCCAGTTTGTCCACAGAGTTGACTTACAGGTTCTGAAATCACTCCTCACTTTCTGTTTTTGAAACCTTTCTTATTCCCTAGCATTGCTAATATAACTAACTAACTGACTAATAAACTAATTAAATAAATGTACAGCTACAGCCTGTTTTACTATTGCTATACAATTACTAATACTATTAAAACAGGTCGCGTAAGTGCTTTCAAAGTGTCCTTCAATCTTTTCATGCACACAGTTTTCTCACCTGGACCATCCTCCATACTGACCACAGAAGTCTCCGGACTGGGGTCACTAAGTCCCACGGCGTTACAGGCTCTGACCCGGAAGCAGTATTGTCCAAGTGGCTGAAGTCCTGAGCTCACCGTGAGAGACGTGCACTTGCACCTGGCCGATAGCTCACTCCATAATCCAGACTCTCCTGGACCTACACCTTTAACCTCCACCACGTAACCAGTGATGACCGATCCACCGTCATAACTCGGTCCAGACCAGTAAAGAACCAGGGAGCATGACGAGAGGACACACACCACCGGACACGAGGCAGGAGCCTGGGGCTGTTCTACGACAAGCACAGACAGCGATATGGTTTGACCTTTGTCCTTTTTTCCTAAATACATAAGTGAAACGCTGCAGGGAGCAAATACAAATTTAATTATTTATTTTTTTCTGACTTGGGGTTGTACATAAGGTTGCAGAGAACCACAACAAGAACAAGTCAACAATTTCAAGTCTTCATAATTAGGATGATTGCAATATTGTATATATTGTAAAGTTGTGCCAGTTATAAGCCGCACTGCTAAACAATTAAATGTGCCACAAATTAAAAAATGTCTTTAAGACCTATCAGTAGAGAATGCAGCAGTGGAGCTATGGGTGGAGCTTACCAATGACTGACAGTGTGAGTGTATGCTGGGTGGAGCTGTTGCGATCCCGCACAAATAGTGTGTAGTGTCCGGCGTCTTCACACTGAGCCTGTGAGATCACCAGAGTGCTACTCTCACTATCACTCTCTATAGTGTACCTGGAGTCCTTCAAGACCTACAGAGATATTGAGCATTTATTTCTTAAGTAACTCAATTATTTAACTAATTTAGCTGACTATGTAATTAATTATATTCTTAATGTTAATGTGAATATCGTTCGAGAATGTACACTGCTCACAAAAACGATTAAAAAAAATTCATTTCATTTAATTAAACAAGATCATCAGAAAAGCAAATGAAAAGATTGGTTGATTATGCAAATGAGATGCAAAATCAATTATGGTGATTGAGTAGTAAGTAATATATTCACGGGGGTGAACAGAAGGATGTTAAACTTGATGAGAGTGCCACCACATGACTGTTCAGTAGGGTGTATGGTCACCCATACCCAGGAGTGCCAAAACACAATGACAGTGATGGGGCATGGACAGGATCACTTTATCCAGCAGTTCTTGTGGGATTCTCTTCATATTTACTTTATTTTATATTATATAATATTTACAATATTTTCTAATTTTTGTGAGCATTGTAGTATGTGCACACACAATTTCAGGTTTCAGTACCTCTGTTTTGTTGCGGATCCAACAAGAAACAACTGGTGCACTGCCCTTAAACTTACAGCTCAGATGAGCTGTCCCACCCACGTGCACCTCCACTGGACCACAGGGGGGCACAATCTGCAGTGCAAGACCTGGAGAGACAAACGAACAGCAAGATCCATTACATCATGCACTAAACCCTGAAACTATCAAAGTATATCCAGGTATGCACCATTCAACGACCATTCAGTCAAAGTCTGTTCACTTTAACAACCGGGCTCTTAACAATTGATTTATAAGGAAAGAAAAAGCTCTCTTCTTGTTGTAGCCATGAACAGCCAATCAACATTGATGATCTGCATGCCGAGGTGGGACTTTAAGAGTGGAAGTTTGTCATGTCACATCTGCTTTATATGTCCTATGGTGGGTAGTGCTCCTTTGTTGTTCCCCCACTACCTCTATATTTACTGTAACTATAACACATTCCTTTGTTGAGTAATCTGTTTTATCTGACTGATTTTGTGAAACAAAAGTATCCAGTCAACTGCACCATCATCTTAAGTGCTATGGCTTTCTTTTTTGTTGTAACAGTATATTACTGTATTTCTATTAGTAATGTGAATTTCCATAAATTAAAACTGCAACACTACAATGGTTTGGTAGCCGGAGCCGAATTAAGTGGAAAAGAAAATGAATGAATGAATGAATGAATGAAGGAATGAAAAAGCAATGGCGTTAGGGATGCTGGATTTTCAACAGTATCTCTAACGTATTTACGCATCATTTGCATGCAGTTTTCTTGTAAAAATTCCCTTTATATTTACATTAGAGTAGCTTACAATAACTATATGACTATATTAATTGAACAGGTCAATGTCCATTTTAATAAACATGTTTTTTCACAGAACGTAATGCGGCTGTTACATGGCGTGTACCTGCACAATTAAACAAACTCTACTAAAGGCTGAGCACTAAGACTGGATCCAGAAAGTAAGTACCCAAAATGCACTGACTGAACTGGCTCGTGACATCTGAATAAAAAAAAACCTGGTGCTTATTTTTAATACTTCAAGGAAATATTATGATCAAAAAGGCAGTTTAAAGTATGGTTTTACATCGCTATTGTATTTTTAATCCAAACACGCACTGTTTTCACCACCACACTGATTAATGATGATAAATCTGACAAAAAAAGATCCGTAAAGTCAAAACTAAATCATGATTATGGATTACTTTAGAGCAGTTTCTATATTCACTGTTATACCAATGCACCCAAGATGTTCAAATCATTGAGAACACAGTAATTCTATAAAAAACAGAGAAATTGCAGATCAGGAAAGCAAAGTGCAGTGAATGGCCTTGGTAAGACCTGAATGGTTACATTTTAACCTGTGTTACATTTGTGCAATCAAATGGCATTCGAGAGCAGAAAGGCAGAATGACTGAAAACTGGTTTATCAGATCTGACCACAAAGTAATAACAACTCTACAAATATAAACATTGTCTAGTTTAAGCTGTAGACAGCAGAACTGAAACCAAAATATGGGAAGGAACAGGTGTTCCACTTTAAATCCTGATACTAAATAATAAATAATAAAGAAATGAACGAGAGGGAGAGCTGAGACGAAACGCTAAGATGACCCTACCTGTCCCCGAGCTGCTTCTTCTCTTCACTGGTAGCTCTGGTATGGAAAAAAACAAGATAATCAAAGAGAAAGTAGGGGAGGGGTTACAGGTGTGCGTGTGTGTTAGTGTTGTAATGATAACGTGCCACAGACGTACACATTTCCGTACATGAGAGCCCTTTGTGTAGAAGTATGCATAATAAATCATGTAATGTGTTTTATTTTTTAAGTAAACTTAAAGTGATATTATATATTATATTATGTCAATATTTCATTTTGTTTTACAAAACCTTCTCATAGGACTGAAGTTATTCTTATTTCTTGAAGTATCTCTTTTCATTTTAGCACAGTATGAAGTCCAGTTATGACACTTGGAGTTAAATTAATCACTGTTCTCGCAATGTACCTCTTGTAAAATCTCAAGAGCAGCTGCTTTACATTTCACGTACATGTGACAAATCAAATAACTTAAATCTTAAACCTTGAATATATACTGAACGGAAGAACTAGATGGCTTCTTACCTCTAACTACAACCTTCACTTTTACTATATACGTATTTTACTAAAATAAAAGACAGACTGGTGGAGCAATCAAAATGAGCTGTTCGTCATGATGACTGTAAATAGGCCGAGACTTCCAATATAAATATAGCAGAAATAGACTCTAATCACTATTTTAATACTTTAATAATTTATGGTTTACAGAAATGAATAGTTGATTAGTTGGATTATGAATCGCTCAATTGCCAAATATGTCTTTAGCTATCAGACTTTACATACAAGATGAATACCTTACTCATAAATGTACTGCTTTAATGAACGTTTCTGTTGATATCTCTAAATAAAATGTTGTAAACCAGTGTTGTACAAAGTAGCAGCAATACATTTTTGCTTTGTTTTGTTTTTGCATTGTGCATTTGCAATAGTGGTGCTCCTAAAACGTCTCTCAGCCAGATTGCATGATCGCAATTAAGTGTATAATTTCCATTAAAAAGCTAGACTTTGCAACGATTTCTGATGCGTCAAAAAAAAAAAATTTAAAAAAAAATGCTGAGAACCAGATAAGAGATCATGAAAAGTGTGTTATTAAATTATTCAAATTGAATAATGCATACTCTTGAGGCTGATATTGTCAACTGTTATGGCTGAGTAGAGCTGTGTTCTTCATATTAATTACGATTAATTAAGATTAATTCAATACTCTAGTCATCTGCTGGCACAACAGTTTACCTAATGTGATCAAGTGTATCATGTTAATGATATTTAGCCATCATACATCCCTATAGTAACACACAAACTATGGGTTACATACATTGTACACATACTGGAGCTTGGCCTGTAAGCAACATTTTGCAGAAAACATTTTACTGGCAGTACAGGACACCCACCTCTTATGTGTGATGGACTTGTTGTTTGTGAAGGTGACTGCAGTCCTATAAAAACACTGCTGTCTTGTACAGTGGACTGAGGTGACTTAACGTTATTGTTCCCCAACAGAGGCGTGTGAGGCTCAGAGGAAAAAGGGGAATGAGCCTGGTTGTTTGGGACGTCTGCATTCGTTTCTTGATGCAGGAAATAAGGACAAGCAGAGATAAGATAAGAACACGTGGTTATGAGACAGCCTATATTTAACGACAAACATAGTCAAATAGCTGTTTCCATATGTTGTGTAAAGATAGTTCAATGTGGGCGATCACTTGTTTTATAAATGTCATTGTAAAATGACATCTAAATCACAAATACACATTTCCGTTAAAAAAATGTTAACACGTCCAAGTAATGCGCCCAGTCTCTAAGCAGCAAGTCCAAGACAAATATTACAGCTCAAAGCTGAAGCGGCAAGACTGAGTCAAGACTGGTCTCAGTCCACTGAGCTGCAATTCTGTGTTCATTCTGATGTATCTGAGCTGGAAGTCAATGTTCACACTGCAGAGAAAGTTATCATAAATATCAATAAGTTGATCACATTTTCTTTTTATGGTGTCCTGCTCAACACTAGACCTACAGTACTGTGCAAAAGTCTTTTCAGATTATGCTCTGCTTAGATATTGATTCACATTATTTACATCAGCATCCTGTAGGCAGTCTCTAAATTACAATCAGGTATGTCAATAAAGTCCAAGTGAAGTGTCCAGTTCAAGTGTCCAGATCAGTCATTAATTCCTAGTCTGAAGTCTCTCCATATAACAGACTGCTTACAAAAATGTATTATAAATAATACTTGAATTGCTATTACACACCCACAGATGCAGAAAGGTGAACACACACACACATACACACACCTACCATGGTGTTACAGAGCTTGTCATCTCTTGTCAAGGAAGTCAGTCGTGCACTCATTTCTCTGAAATGACTCAACAGCTTTTGGTGTGTGTCTATGTTTATATATCTGTGTGTGTTCTGTACCTTTAACATACACTGCTGAGCTACTCGAGGTTTTCCCAGCTGCATTTTCAGCTACACAAGTGTAAGCTCCAGCATCCTCTGGGAGACATTTCCTAACAACAAGCCTTGCCTCTCCACTGAGAAATGAGGACTTGGCCAATCTCACCGGCTGTCCTGACAGACCCAGAGACAGACTGATAGTTAGACAAATACAGATAGAGATAGAAATGCAGACAGTAAACATAAAGAGTAAAGATACTGGCAAAGGGAGAAATTAAGTTCTTGAAATAGATCTCCACATGGCACTACACAAAGTCACAGCGCTGTTCTCCACATATTTCCATGCAGACTAAAAATGGAGGTGACTATCACACCTGGGTTCACCCTGAAGCTGTGAGAACCAGTACTACCTGCTGCACCTCTACACTGTTTTTCTGTCACAGAATCCAAACTTAGTTCTGGAAGTTTATTCAAAGTACTAATCCAGTGTATTTCTGACACACCCTGAGGCTGGGACTGTACTGTTTTTTTTCGAATTGACAAATTTTATGTTTTGGGGCAAAACTTATAAACAGAGAAATTGGTCGAATAAAGAAGTATTCGAATTTTGAGCTGAATAAATGACAGAGCTTTTCAGTGAATCTGCACTGGAATAAGGCATCTATTTACAAATCAGCGTTGTCTTTAAAATATCAAAAGCATAGCCAGAATGGATCACAAGAGAACTTAGTAGAATTGGTCAAAACTTCACTGTTCAATATGTTATTTGGAGAATATAATGAATATAATTATAATATATAATAAAAAGAAATGAGAATACACAGGCTCAAGCTAAAGGCCATAATGATAATAATAATCAAAAATTAAAAAAAATATAAACTTTGCCACATAGATTCAAGTACATACACAGTGGTGTCTAGAACCAACACACCTAAGAAACGAAGAATTTGAATGCAAGAAATCTGCCTGAATACATGTCAGATAAAACATTCTTCCTATGCATGTGGGTCAGATTAGGAGGGTGACCTGTTAGAACTAGCACTGGAAAGAAGAAATGTTACAGATAATATACAGGAAATCCCCACAAAGAGAACAGGGCTGTGACTGTAACCTGCTTATGCAGTCAGTGAAAAATCTTCATTTAGAAAATGCTGGACTGCTGGATCGAGTACTGTTTGATCCAGAGATCAATCAAATCTTTCTGTTATTCTTTCTTTCCATCCATCCATCCATTCCATTTTTTAATTATTTAATTCCTTCTATCTATCCATCCACACACCCAATCTATCTTATCCATATATCCATCTACTCAGTTCACCTATCCATCTTGACCTCTTTTACAGAAAAAGTATTGATATAGAGCATCAATCATCAGTCACGTTTTCAGTTGAAGGACTTTCTCACCATTATGAAACCAGGACACCCTAATTGGCTGGCTCCCTGTGATAATGCCTCCTAGTGTGATGTGACTTCCGCTGTCCACCACACAGTCCTGAAGCGGTTTGAGGAAAACAGGTGGTGCAATGCTGTAGCTTTCATTCACTAGATTCAGTTAGAAAGAGAAGAATTAAGAATTAGTATAAGGTAAGACTATGTAAGGTAATGTAAACTTCACACAGCCCCATAAATGCTTAATGGGGCTTAGATCAGGTGAACGTAGAGGAACGCTCATGACAATCGGCCCCTCTTGATTCTCTTTAGTTTCCTGCTGGAGTATAGATCCCTTTCTATAAGAAGCACTAATTTTCATCAGCACTCTCAGACTATTGTTCGCTACTCTATACAAATATGCACAGTAGTTCTATGGGATGAGCCGAAGGGCAAACAGGTATTTCATGATCTCATCTGTATCAAGGTCCCATTGTGCGATACAAAATAACCTGTGATTACACTGTAGACATTCCACCGCCTGCCACGCAACTGATAGCCTTGTCACGATCAAAATACACACTCATCAGTTTGTTAAAGATATTTGACTGGCTATCAACAACTTACTGGTAGCAACAATTGAAAAGTTTTTTTTTTAACATTACAAATATAATTCAAAATGTGATTATAGTCTAATCCACTGTATTGAATGTTGTCTGATCTACATCAAAGTCATAATTAAAGTTCTACCTAAACTTTTGCTCATTAGGGAATACTTGAAAATGAAATATCCCATAAAGAAATATCCCCTTATTTGTGTGAGCAGTGTAATTACACATGAATCTTTATAATTGTCTTGACTTTATTCAGCACTTCAAGTACAAATTCACATTTTAGTGCCAAAACTGTTGTATTTACGAACTGGCAGAAGCTCCCGCAGTAAGGTTTTGTGTAGCAGCTGTGAATTTATTACTGGCAGATGCAGATATTTGGAGAGCAGGGTGATCGATGGCCGATATATAGTATAGATGGCCTTATTATAGATTGGTTATAATTTTAGAAGGGTTTGTGTAGCTGTTTTAGCTCTAAATCTTTGATAACAACATAAATACACTTCTACAATCCAAACTTAACATTCATTCCTTAATCTTGGTCAGGGTCTTAGGAAAGGCAGTGCCTAGACAGTGCCATGGGACACAAGGCAGGAGCAACCATAGATAGGGCCGGAAATCCTTCGTAGTGCACATACACTCACACACGAGGTGACTAACCGCTAGATTTCATTTTTTGTGAAAAAAATGAAATTTATTATAAATTAATTATTAATATAAATTATTATTACTACTTTAAAGATCAGACCACATTTTATAAGCAATTCTTGTAGTGAGTAGTAAGTTCCTGAATTAACACCTATTACATATGTTTATTTTAAATATAAAGATTAGTGAGTAAAACTGTATTTCTTCCATGAAAAATACCCTTCACTTTGTGAATAGAAAATGTTTGCTTGTTTTTCGCCTTCAGCAAAAGAAAAGGGTTTCAGAGTTTAGTGCTAATAAATGTATAACTAAAATACAATTTAACTAGCAGCCAATGAAGTCTTAATAAGTAAATAAATAACGATTATATGACCTCAAGCCACTGCATTACAGTCACTGAAGCCTCTTTAAACATTGCAATATCCAGAGATCAAGGAGTTGTCTAATCTAAGCAATGCATAATAAAAAAGGAAGAGTTTCTCTTCTGATTTGATATTAAGATGCTTCCTAAGATTCACCTTGAGGACTTTCCCTGCCAACTTATCAGCCAATATGTGTTAGCACGTAATAGTGGAATGCGTCCACTTTTTTCCTGCAGTTAATAATCCCCAAAAGTGCTGTTTCCTGCTCCCAACAAAACGATCCTTATTCCTTTAAAATGCCTGTAGAAAACCATTGCACCCTGTCAACTCCTTACCTTTTATCACATTACCGCCTGAAAATAAAAGAAATCATATCAACTCTACATGGACATTATAACCCTTAACATAAAAGTGACAAAATATCAGTATAATCAGTTATTACAAGTAGTAAAAAAATAGTCTGGAAAAGTGATCAGCATTTTTTCCAGAAACCATTAGACATCTATTCTGGTACAACTGATTCCCTTCTAGGTTTTACATCAAACTAATTTGTCCCATCTGACACCTACAGTTGTGGTTTTGATCACTTTGATTTAAAAAAGCTCCAGGATAAAGATTCAGAAAGGCACAAGGTACAAGATGGATACAACATTAAGGGGAAGACTTTCTGTTTCCATTTTAAACCTAAGCAATAAGAACACAAACTTGGAAGCAGGTAAGATAATCTGGAACAGTGACCTAAAAAGCACAATAAAAGGAGAAGCCTAAGTCAAAAAGGCCCTGTTACTGAGCAGTGGCACTGTCCCCAAAAACTGTCAAATAGAACAGACTTAACAGAAAGACTTTCCTAAGAAGTGTGGATTTCCTGTAGGTACCTGCAGGGGATTTTGTTTCTGCATACTGTACTGTACATGTCAGTTTTCACCTTAGCTCTAAATTTAGAATAATAATCCAGGAATATGTCCAGCAGTCTTTATCTTCTCTAGCACAGATTTAACTTTTAACAAAGCCCTAAAGCTGGAGTTCAGTCACTGGTGACCAACTGATGGTTGGTCTGTATGGTTCTGATTATGATCTTTAACCATAGTTACATATTGGTGATTATTGGGAATTCTTGTTAATTATCATTGTACTCAGGTGTAATTGAAGCCAGTTTTATACATTTCTCTTCCCACATTTTATTTATTATATTTATTTCTGATTAGGGAGGGCTCGTGCCCTGTCCTGGAAATTACAATGTGCAGTTGTAAGAGTGTCCTGGATGTTCCTGGGGTAGGGACTAAGGGTGGCTGTTGCAGCTCCAGGGTATGACTCCCCCATCTGATGCCCCCTCCCTCAGACATGGGAAAAATTAAACACTGGTCACCTCAGTACCAGGAACAAAAAAAAATGCTGCTGTGGCACCTGAGCACTTAATTACTTTTAGTAATTTTACGTAAGAATGTATACACAATTTTATAAATCTAAACTATATTGCCAATGATAAAATATTTAATATGCAAGCAATTATTTGCTTGATCCTCGTGTTTATTACTGAGATAAACCTCAAGGCCTGCAAATTCAGAGCTGCCCGTCATTTTAGTGCAATATCATTTTAAGTGTATAGCTTATACAGTGATATACAGTGTTCAATTAGGGTAGATTGCAAGCTAAACAAAAGCCACTTTTTAAGCATTTTGCTTAGTTCACTTGGTTCAAACAAATGCTACAACCATGTATATCTGAGGTCAATCACTCACATTTGGTGTGCTGTTCATTTTTGTTTAATCTGCT
>JAUZST010014770.1:0-10481 GCA_034779995.1 Parotocinclus haroldoi
ACAAGTAGCACAGGGCAAAAGGAACCACCTCTAGACTGGACACCAATATGCATACTGAACAGTATGCACATCTCTTACCAGTGCAGCTAATTAAATAAACTCTTCATTGTGGTTTACATAGGGAACTTTTACTTTAAGACTGAACTGCCAACATCCGCCCGGCAATGGGATTGTTAGTGCACTCACCCCTCTTAAACTCACAATTACGGAACTTACCATCAGAGGACATGAGTTCATCTATGAGGTCAGCAACACCTTTAGGAAATTACAAGCAACAAATAAGAATAAATATTCTGTGATCTGTATCACTACTACTACTACTACTACTACTACTAGTAGTAGTAGTAGTTACTACTGATGTAGCACTGTGCAAGAGCTTTCCTTACCCTCTCTCTCTTCCTTCATTTGGTCTGCAGTGTTGAGGCGCAGAAGGTTTCCCACATCTAGCATGGACTGCATGTCGTGCCCCCCCAGGTCTTCATCTGACTGGGCTGATCCCTCTGTGCCAACAAGGGTCTCGGGCAGTGTTAAGCACTGGTTGCCAGGTGACTCAGGACGGCAGTCTGAAACAACAACAAGTAAACAACAACTAATAGAAACAAACAAAACCAGAATAAGTGCAACTACAGGTTTTGTTTCCTTTTTCTCTCCAAATACTAACGCTGTTTGTCGCACCCAGGGTCTGGTGGATCCTCAGCCTATATCAAAACTGACAGGGTGCTGGGTGAGCTTATACCCTGAATGGGCCACCAGTCAAGCACCGGGTTATGTAGAGGTCAATTAAAGGAATGATTTGTCCAGCCTCCCCTCCCTCAGACATAGCCAAGACACCAGACACGGCTAGAGGGCCGAACTGAGACAGTGTTCCATACATTCACAATAACTAACTTTAATTTAGACAGTATGGACCCAATGCAATTCATGCTTGTCTGCTCCTGTTCAAATCTGCATTCCAGGCCTGCAACACGTTCCTCTGATGAGCAAAGATGCCCAAAGGATCTCCAGTCAACAAATGCATGAGAAAATTATTGAAATGTTTAAAAACAAAGCCTCAAAGAAATATTGGAAGGGATGTGCATAATACATGATTTAAGAATGAGGAAGAAATTTCAGTGCGTAAAGGCCAGGGCTGCAAGTGTAAGCTCATCATCAAGATCCATCCTTCAAAAATTTAGAAAACAACCAATTTAACCACGAGTAAGGGTTACTTTGACAAAGCTCTGAGTTCAAGCGCTGCAATACGGAGTTTCATTCACAATTGCCACTTAAATCTTTACTGTGCAGAAAAGAATGCACATGTTAATCATGTCCTGAAGCAGTGTTGAATTATCTGGGATCCGAAGCATGTAGGATGGACCACAGTATTGTGGCCAGATTAATCAGTATTCCAGGTCTTTTTTTGAAAAAAAAAATATATATATATATATATTTTTAAATTACATCAAGATCTTAGCGCAACATATGCTTTTTTGGGGGGGGGACTTTCATGTATTTTTCAACAAGCCAATGAAAAACTACATGCTGCTGGAAAAAGTGGGTACAGGTACTGATATATAGGTACTAAAATTAGGTTGACCAGACAAAATATTAAACATCTCAGACTCCTACTACCTGCAATGAAATAAATGTAAATGTAAGACACTTTTTTTATTTGCATTTTCCATACTGTCCCAACATCTTCTGATTTGGCACTATACCATTTGTACAAATCAGTGAACACAGTAAACAGACCATACCCATATGAACATCAGGTGGAGTGGAGGATGGAGTAAGGTGATGCTCAGGCACAGGGCTCTTAGCCTGGCTGTTCTCCAGACCACAGAACTCTGGTGAGGAAACGGGGAACTTCTGCAGGCCAGCAGGTGTGGTTGGTGGGGTTGGCATGGCATACACATCATCTGGTGGTGGCACAGAAAACGCCATCGGTCTTGAGCTGCTTGTCTCCCTGTTGATCAGCAGCACGTGGATGGGGGCTGAATGACTCCGCAGATTGACCTGGTAACGCTTTTGTCCGTTCCGTGACTGGCAGGACGACAAAGAGCAAGAATGTCACATTGAATAAGTTCAATCTGTTCTAAAGCATCATTCTCCATGAGTGTGTGTATGATTTTTTTTTTACATCAACAACATGTGTGTGTGTGTGTGTGTGTGTATGTGTATATATATATATATATAAATAAACATAAAAACATGTTTTGTCCACATTATATACTTTATAAGTATGTATTTATTATTAAAATATGATGCTACATACCACCTCAGGCACAGGAACTTCTAGTTGTGTTCCTGCAGGGGCCATTACAGCTAACAGTGTGTCTCCACTGAAAACATCACATATATCTGCATGTGTCACGTAGTTATATGTGGACAAAGTAAAGGGAAACTCAAAATACTCATAATAATCCACATAAATGAAAAGGCTAGTTTTGGGATTTAGCCATACCAGATCTTAGAATATCAAAAGCAACTGTAAGAGACCTGCTGGGGCAGCGGAGGTGGGGTTTACGGGGGAGGGTGGGGGGGCGGGGGGTCAAGACCAGAAAAACTAGACTCTCGGCATACAAAACCACAGTTAGGCAGCTAGACCTATAATTATCTGCACTTTCCAAAGGTATGGTGTAGGCATTACAGTGAAGTTCAATATTTTTCAGGACACTCAGAGGATGGTCCATGTGTTTAACTGCTGTAGTCAGTCCTTCTTAACTGATGGTTAAGGATCATTTAATTAATCTATTAGTACAACAGGGGCCTGACCTTCTTTTAGGAACTGTACGAATATAAAATTAATATATAGTTTTTCAGCTTGGGAAATCTCTATTAGGCTATTCTATGCACCTGGGTACTCGTTTCTCTCATGGGCTCTGGAATTAAATGCAGCACCCATGAAATGGCTACCAAACAATTCTGTTCGGAGTATGCTCAAGAAAATTAATCATTTTTGTATGTCTTCTTTTAAATTTTCTAGAAGATTATTAGCTGGTCGGAACATCGAAATCCATTCATCCATCCGCTTAATCCACATGGGGTCACGGCATCTCCGGACGCGAGGTCAGAGAGAGGGTGCCAGTCCATCACAGGGCGCGCACACAGTCATGCACACCATAGAAATCCAACAGTTGCTAATTATTATTATGTAGTCATGGTAACCCCACCCCCATTATCTGACCATATCTGACCCAAGTGCAAGTAATCTCGATCTGATTACTGACAAAATCGGATTTTGCGCAGTTACCAGAAAATTTATGGATTTAAACACACATTTTGTCCTCATAAAATGTAGCTAGAGTTCTGTGCCACTGCCACCTTGCCCTTATCCATGTAAATCTAGTTGTCGTCAAAGTCTCAGAAACATATGATTGAAAGGATATATGCAGCTGTTGGGGTCTTCTTGTAGGTGTTTGATACTCTGCTGCAGACAAGATTTATGCATGTCCAGTTCCCGTTCTTGCCTCTCCAGCTCAGCAATCTGAGCCTTCAGTAGTTCTACTCGTTCCAAGATCTCCTGAGGCTGGCAGCCTGAACTCTCCCCCCTGATAAGAAAGAGGGTTTTAACAAGTGATAAGTGTTTTGGGGGACACAGAATAAAATACAGGGAGAGTCAAAAAGTCACAGGACGAGTCCAGCGTTGATTGATTAATTTTGGACTTTTTGCTGCCAAAACCATTGAGCTTTTTGTCGGTAGCGACAAAAAGCTACCGACAAAGAGCTTTTATATTTATTTATATTTATCTGTAATTATTTAATTTTCTATAAGAATTGCAAAAGTGCTGTGTGAAATTGGTGATCTTTCTTTGTGAAGTCTGTGGCTATGACATGGCAGCTGTGTTCCCCAAACATCAGAATCGTCAATTCCATCTTCACTTACCTGTGATGAACAACCCATTTTTTGAAACGTCTTTGTTGATAACTTTTGAAACACAAGAAATAATAGAAATTTGATTGTATTTGTATTGTTTCTGAGACACTTCAGTGTTCTTCGATATGATACATGACCACCTTCCCTTGCAAAAACTTGCCCTTGATCCTATATGGTGCCAAGATGGCAGAGATGCTTCAGACATGGCCTAAAAGACAGGCCTCATCACCCATTACTTGCTGGGGTATTCGGATATGTCATTTTCCCTTATGTTTCTGAAATAATGGGGTGTCCCGTGATTTTTGACTCTCCCTGTACATTTCTGTTATGTCAATATTTACTTTAAAGCTAAAAAGAAAGTTTCTTTCATAAATAAGAGGTCAAGTAGAGTACATTGGTAAGTAAGTAATGTACCCTACCAAATGGGAAACAAAACAAAACATACAAAGAACATGCTGAGCCTGACACACAACGTACAGTATTTTCACTCACTTCCACTGGATGGTGTTTTTAGTCTTTTTCTCGATCAGCCCAATCCCTTCAAGAACATTTGTGATGTCATAGATCCTTCTTTTCTGCCTGACTGCCAAACTCTCCGCCGCCTAGAATCAGAGGCACCAGTTCACATTTCACGAACAGAAACAGCTGGCAGAACAAGAGGTCCTGGAGTGAGCATTACAGAGAGATTAGTGATTAAGTTGAGAGGCAGTTTAAGACAATGTGGGAGGGGGAGGGGGGGGGGGGGCAGCAGGAAACCTTTGTTTCAGAAAGGAACATCGCTGAACCTCAACGTCAATCTCACTGGTGTTTATTTATCCCAAGTAAATCTTTCAGCATGAGTGCATGCAGCAGAGGTGTAAAAATAGCTGCTGAGCACGTTAATAGATAAATAGAACACAACTGCATTATAACAACGCTTCAGGTAATAAACGAACAAGCAAGATATATCAAACTTACCCATCGTCTTGTAATGCCATTGCTTTTGTTGGCAAGCATTTAACTTCACTGCAGTCATTATGAAACATGGCATTCTTCCTTCAGTAACTTAATTTCAGATTATAGTAACATCAATTGTGCTATTCTTTGTTTATGTTTTTTATAGGCTTGGCCATTTCGGTAATATTTATTTCCATTTGACTCTGTGACCCTTAGAGTGTACATGAATTTACTCACGCACACTCAGAGGAAATAAAATGGGGTCTACAGATAAAGCACAATACTAAATGACTGTTAGAAAAGTGAAACACTGCATTAACATGTTTAAATAGAATAACATGAATAAAATTTCTATAGACTTTTTATAGAAAGCCAAAATTGCTTCACATGCTTTTTGTAATTCGGACTGGAAGCAATCTTTCTAAGTTCATGTAGTTTATATTAGAAGTACATAACATTGGCAATACAACTTTAAATCTTTTAAACGCTAAATTTATAACTGATACAGTAAAGGTACTTGGTTAAGATCCTTGCTCAGAGCAAAAGTAAAGCTTAACCAGTACTTCAACCACTACACCAACACAAAGCATTTTATATTTGTATATATATTGCCTCTTCAACTTCTTAAAATAGGAATATTGAATTTATATAAATGTATATCATCATTTTTATTTTTTTATCATCAACAAAACACAGTCATATGGACAAATGCACTAAACATGAAAACTGTTAACCCTTTGAGCAAGGGAAATACTTGTCCAATACATTTAAATGGATGCCAAATGCAATTGAAACAACCTAGAGCAGTCAAATCTGTATGAAACCACTCAGTATGTCACTGACTGTATAGAAATTTGACTGGTTTTGATGTGTGTGTTAGTTTCGTTGTCAGATCGAGAGGTATTTCGTGTCCAAATAACTCAATGTGTGTACAATCCTTACTGTCCTGAGAGAGTTAAGGACTGAAAAAAAAAAGTGTTCTAACTAACCAAAGACTGTAGTAGTTACCTTCAGGGTTGTATTTAATATATAATAGGAGTCCTACATTATGAACACGGGGATAACCCATATAATATAATAAATGTACCAAAAATGTATTTTACATAACGGAAGGCTGTGGTAGTGCATTATTCAACATACGAAGGTTTACCTACAACACTCAAGAAGCAGAGTTATGTAATGTTTATGGCAACTACGTCTCATTCTCTGAGCAGCATTTCTGAAATCCCTTATAATCCTGAAACAATGGACATGTACGCAAATAGACGTTATCCAAAGGGACATGCAACAGATATTTGCATTACTTGATTCATACAGTGCTTGCAGTTTCTAAACGATCCCTTAAGAGTTTACTTACAAGATGTGAGTCGGTTATGTGCATATACATGAAACTGCATAATAGTGCATTGTATTGCATTGTAAGAGTGAGAGTATATTTTCATTCGTTTTTACCATTTTAGGAAAGGGAACATTAAATCAAAGAAAATCAAATACAGACTACCTAGTTAATGTTCAACAGAAAACTAACTTTTACTTTGTGGCGTATTTATGCAGTGGGGGAAAAAGGACAATAAAACAGTACATTGAGACCATTTAAAAGCAAAAAAAGCAGAATTCAGAATAAGTTCATTCGGTTAAAGAGATGCATATATAATCATAAAATAAATTTGTGATAATTGTCATAATTTACTGTTTAACCTGCCTCGATAAAACTATTCATCTCCTCGCTGCTGCAAACCTCCTCACAGTAACCTACTGGTTTTACAGTTTGTAATACGTTTATATGTATTATTTGTAATATTATATACATTTTGTCTACTACACCCCACCACACCCACTCACCACAATTGTAAGAACTTTTCATTGACATAATAATTACTACACCTAACTCAAACATTAAACTCAGTAACCTAAAGCAAATCTTTTGACTCCTATGGTTGTTCAAATAATTGTTTCTGTAATTAAATAATTGAAGAAGGACTAAAACAAGCTTTAAGTCTATATCGCCATGTTTTTCGTATCGCCACTTTTACCCTAGGAACTTGATTTGTGAGTCAACAAGGTGCTGAAAACATAGTTCCTGCAGATATGTCTGTGATATGACATTTGCGACATGGTGTGTTATGCTGTCAGAAGATGGCTACCCTGTGGTCATGAAAGGATGGGTATCACTATTCAGGCTTTGTCTTTTAAACAATGCTCAACTGATATAAAGGGTCCCAAGACTGTAATGTGTACCAAGAATGCCACACCATTACACCTCTATCACCAGACAGAACCAAGCATCTGAACATCACAGCAGACCAGAACTGTTCAGCTGTAGCCCATCTTTTGATGGTTCAACATGTGCATACAGAGATGCTCTTCCGCATACCGCAGTATTGTATTGTAGCTACTCTTACCTTTCTTACCTTTTCAGTTTGTGATAGTCTGGCCATTGTCCTCTGACCACCACCGATCACACCACTTTCAAAGATCACCTTTCTTCTCCTTCCTGACATTTACTTTGAACTTCAGTAAGTCATATTGGCCATCTCTACATACTTATGCTAATTGAATTGAGCTGCTGCCAAGTCACTAGTCCATAATGTTAACAAGCAGTTGAACGGGTGTACTTAATATAGTTGGTGTGCTTAGATTTTTTTTATTCTAAAGCAATTAATTAGGGTACATTCAGGAATCAAAAACGACCCCGACTAAGGCCCCGAGGCAGGTACCATCTGCATGAACAATCCCTCGTTATACTTAACAGTTAGCTGGTCATGATTCAAGCCAAGTACTGCGGAAATAATAAAGTACCTAAAACGTTCTGTGACCAGCGTTCCTGACCGACTCATTCGTCAATGACTGGCATGCAACGTTTATTAATAATGCCTTATTAAAAAATTTCAAATCAATAGAGGAAGAAAGTTATCCGAACTTTACCACTTTTAAATCCAGAATGCCATCCTTGCTCTCCTGAAGCAGAGACACGAACTTGATGGCGAGGAGTCCCAAACTCTTCTCGTGGCGGCTGGAACCGATACGACTTGCGTGTGAGAAACTCGGGCTGCTCGACTCAGCCATAGCACAATTACACTACCATTACACACACCTGAGGCGACTCTGCATTGACCATACACACGTACTAAACTCCGAGTAAACTTATATAAGCCGTCACAATATTTCTGCATGTAGCACTACAATATCTAGATCCTCAGCTGAGATTAAACTAATGAACAAACGATGACCAACACATTCTCATTCATACTGCTTTTCTTTTACCTCAGAGCAATACCAGAGAAGCGAGGATTTTAAATAAACGGATATGACGTTGGGTTTCTGTTACTATAGCAACCACGCCATTGCTGGCCACTTCACATAGTGAGATTGCACTTGGGTATACCGGTAACAATACCAAACATCAAATTCAACAAACAAAACGAATCGTTTCTCTCGATCTTAGCTCTCCACCATACAAACAGGTGTTTCAAATAAAGTTAACGGTTTTACACTGAGGTACACAACATTTACTTGAGTTCAAAACACAATCCATGCTGGTGTTTGCTGGAGTTTCTTTAGCTGAATATGTTGTGTTTTAGACATCAGAAATTGATATTATTTTGGTACAGTGGTAATCATCTTGGGGATAATAGTTACTTGAGATGCTACACTCACTAGCATGGGATGTTTTGTTAAGTAACATAGAAAGATCACCAGCATAGGATGGTGAGTATGAAGAATACCAGCATGAAATACTATAATAACATTCTAAACCCTTAATGAGTGGCCTTAATCAATAGGTCATCACCCCCATGTTTACCTTACATCTCGTAGATGCTGGTACAGTTGAGGCTAAATGTCTAGTTAGTGAGTGGGGCTGGAATTGGTACCAGAACATAAGCTCAGAGAAAGAGGAGAAAATCTAGTTCATTACTGATTAAAAGTCTATTAACAGTCACAGATGCCTTGTGAAGGACGATACTCCAACAGTATTAACCATATCAGCATAGCTAAAAGGAGAACCAGAAGGTAATAAAGCCAAGAGGGATCATTTGAGACATTAGCAACCCATCTCCCCAGCAATTAACATTCCCCAGCAACCCATCTCCCCAACATCCCAGATCACCATAAATCTATTTGAGTATGAACCCCCAGCTCTGCCCTTAGTCTAAGGCAGGGGTGCAGAGGTCTAGATCAAGTGGACAGAAGCTGGCCAAAGTTCAGAGCATGATAAGGCAGTAACCAGAGCTGTGAATCCTAGTCAAAATCTAATCAAAAGCCTACGTTATTAAGTATTTCTGTATATATGTTTATAATAGAATGTGATGTTGCTAATGTGGGAGAGATCTGAATCTAAGATCTAAAGTTTTTTACAGTTACACTCTGCATTAGTGAGCAGCTATGTAGATTTAGGATTGATGTAGCCAACCAGTGTTTTACAGTTTTGGACCTAACTAATAAAACCTCAGTTGTATTTGAGTGAAGTGAAAGGAAATCAAATTACATCTAATATTTTACTTCTTTAACACAGTTCTCAGTTTTGCTGATTGTAAGACTGTCGTTTGGAGCAGCTGATATGTACAGGTGTGTATTATCTGCATAGCAATGAAAGCTAATACCATGTCTATGAATAACTGAGCCTAAAGGTAGCATATACAGGGAAAATTATAGTGGGCCAAGCACAGACCCCTGAGGGACACCATACTTCACTTGTGAGCGTAGACTGTAGATTATTTACATAAACAGGTAGATTTAAAGCAAGAAAGTGCCAGTTTAATACCTACTGTGTTTTCTAGCCAATTAAGTAATGTATTATGATCTATAGTGTCAAATGCTGCACATAAATCTAATAGAACAAGTAAAGAAACACGTCCATTATCTGATGATATTAATAGATCATTAAGTACCCTAATTAATGCTGTTTCAGTACTATGATGGAGCCGGGCTGAAATGCTTCATAAATACTGTTACTTTGGAGGTAACTACAGAGCTGCTGAGATGCTTTTTCTAACATTTTGAAGAGGAAAGGTTGATTTGAGAACCAATTATGGCACATTTTGATGTTTGTGGCACATACCCAAAGGTAAGGGATGAATTTAAAGTAATAAGCAGTGGTTCTATAATACTAGGTATCAGTTATTTGAGTGAATATGTAGGAATTGGAACTAATAAACATGTTGATGACTTAGATGAGCCGATCAGTGTGGACAGTTTACATTAACATTTACAGTATTCTTAATAATCAGGAACCTAAACAAGAATACACTTCTGAAACTGTAAAGGTAATAGGTTTTTTATAAGAAAAAGAAAGACAGGGGTGGGGGTTTAGTTGAGGTAAGTGGGGAATAAAATGGTCTTCAAACTATGTTTGAAGATAGCCAGAGACAAAGCTGTTCGAACATCGAGAGGAAGTTCATTCCACCACTTAGGAGCCAAAACAGAAATAGAGTCTAGATGAATGCATTCCTCATCCCCTCAGAGACGGGAGACCAGTCGAGCAGTGCTAGAGGATCGCAGTGAGCAGGGTGTGATAAGTGCTGCAAGGTAGAAGGGTGCAGGAGCATTTTTAGCTTTGTAAGCAAGCATCAGAGTTATAAATCTGATGCGAGTAGCTACAGGGAGCCAGTGGATGTAGTGTGTGTAAACTTGGGAACATTGAACACAAGTCTTGCAGCTGAATTCTGGATCAGCTGTAAGGATCGGATAG
>JAUZST010014771.1:0-10481 GCA_034779995.1 Parotocinclus haroldoi
ATGGGTAAAGGAAGTGAAAGTGTCAGGAAATGTAAAAACAGAGCTCCATGATCAGCCACGCTCAGGACGTCCTGTCACAGCCACTGCTCCAGACATTCCCGGCAGGGAATACAAGCTCTCATACAGCGTTGGCGTGAGGCCGTAGAACGTGATGGAGACTATGTAGAAAAATAGGACACGTACAAGACATGTTCATTTATATTGTCACCAAATTCTGACATTTTTCCGGTTTTCCTTATAAGAAGTATTTCTAATAATGTGCCCTTGTCAGGTGACTATGAAGGCTCTACATTTCCAGACACCATTGTATCAGAGCACGTTAAGAGTTAAAGGTCTCTCCGTTTCACACATGGAACTATTCAGCCATATAAAGCGTTTGGGATTCAACCACGGTCCTGAACTTTCAGTCGTGAAACAATACGTGTTTCTCCACATCAATGCTGCCTTTCTCAGTCTAGATGACCGTGTCCTGTACTGGACACCAGTCCATTGCAGGGCTGAGCAGGGATTGCTGTTGCTGTCGCAGTGCTGAGAGCTGATCTTCACACACATGTGCCACATGTGCATCCCTGACCCCCGGCCCATAAAGACTACTGGGCTATTGCACTGCAGATCAGAGGACATTTCGCCTATCAAAACTTACCATGCTTGCTTTGACCAAAGAGGGCCAGACGAGAATCCTCTAATCCCACAACCTCTCTTTCATAACAACTTGAATATTCTACAAAAGCACATACCCGAACCTTTCTGAGAGCCTTTTCTTTTCTTCATTGCCTTCTGCAGAATGTCTTTCATGGTTACCTTTAAGCTGTCCACTGGTATCAGGGAGAAACCATGAGCTGCATTTCTAAGTGGAAAGAGATTGCAGTCCATTACATCAATGCATCATTATGTAACGTACTATCAGTGTATTTCAGGAATGGCAAAGAACTTTTACTACGGTCATACTCCAGTAGGCAGGAAGACGTTTCCACACTGAACGCTACACCAGAATGGATTGTGCATTTTATGTTCCATATCGGCTTGCAATAACGAAAGAAAAAAAAAGTATATAACCTGCATACACACAATAGTCTAATAATACTCACATTCTGACAAATAGTGACTGTTTGGGGCCCAGTCCCAGAGATGAGTACTTCTCCACCAGAGCAAGGGTACTGAAGCCAAACTTATGAATGGGTTCATTGGAATCCAGAGGGGGGAAATCTGTGTCCACCTCCCCATTGTCCTCAGCTATGTGGAGACAGTACGTGTTGACGCTCTCGCTATAGTGGCAAGAATGGACAAGAGTCAGAATTTCAGGCCAATCACGAGGTGCTAGTTTGTCTATCCAGCTTTTGATTGTTTGTTTTGTTTTGTTTTTTTTAATTAAGAGCACATGTATTTTAAAAAATGGTTTAAAACAACATTTAAGCACTGACAAACTAAACAGACTATACACAATCTGATGGTTGTCCCAAACCTCATACAAGCAATAAGTTCATTCTTTAGACCAATTAAGAGCTCCAATATGCATAAGGAGTCCATTTTTTTAGTGCAGTCGTCACTATTTTGTTATAGTGTCTGACGCGCTGCATAAACCAGCACCGTTATGGTTTCTGCACAGGCACATAAAGCCACAATGACCCAGGGAAGCCGTTTTAGGACCTGGATAAATCAGGTCTCCAGCAAGAGTTTTCAGTTGCTGTTGGCTTTGTGATCGGCTTTTTAACTCGGTAGCTATGACCGTGTGAACAGAAACCAGATCTGTAGTAGTAAGGACATCTAAAAACTACACAGGTTAAAACTACTCCATTTAGTGAGCATCTATTAAGACACTTTGTTTAATCTGTAACGTGACTGTGTGGGCCTTCATATAACAACAAGGCCGGAAGATGGAAAACAGAAAAAGGGAGTAAACGGTGTTCTGAATGTGTCAAATCTGTCAAATCAATTCAAGTCAGATTCATTTCTATAGCGCTTTTTACCAGGGTCATTCAATTCAAGTAATTTCCCTTTCCCTTATTTAAAAAAAAAAAAAAAAAGTCATTTATATATATAGACAAACGTGCTTTTAGGTGCTTCCAATTTGATGTTTCTTCTGCACGCCTGTGAAATTTTGAACAATTCTGGCAGATCACAGACTATGTAAAAAAAAAATAGGACGCGTACAAGAAATGTTAATTTATATTTATAATATACTCAAGAATAAATGTGTTCTGAGACAAAAATGCAGGGCATTACTTACTAGCTTTATAATATTAAATATTATATTATATTATATTATCTTATAATTCCAGTCCCAATCCAAGGGTGACAGTGGCAAGGGCAAAGTCCTTAAAAGTTGTAAGGAAGAAACATTGGGAGGACCAAGAAGACTCAAAAAGGGACCCATCCTCCCATGGGTGGCTTAGATGGTAAATGGTAAGAATTAAGTTTGTAGTAATGGTAATACTAAGTAAATAATGAGTATGTTTTATGTGATGGTTCCTGGTGAGGTAATGGCTGTTCGTTTCAAGTTTCTTTATTTTAAGTGCTCTCTCTTCGGCTCTAGGAGTAAGTTAGGAGTTAGTGGAGGACATGTTGAGCATGACCCTACTCCTGATAGAGAGCTGAAGCCTCACTGAGTGCACAGGCAACAGACGGGTAGGAGAGCCAATCAGAAAGTCCCTGTGCTCCACTGTATTGTGCTGAAAGTAGGTGGCGTTTTGAAATAATTCCAACTCCAGCACATGCTGTTTAACAATATCCGTTTTCTCAAATAAAACCGTTTTCTGGAGGCACATCTGCCTGAAACAGTGTCACATCACACAAATTTGACCTAAGTGACAAATACATATATTTTATTAAAAGGCACGTAAAATGTTCTTTGGATCTCAGGTATGATCAGGACCAGTGCGGTTTGATTCAGATCCCATAAGAGTCGTTTTAGAGAAATACAAAGCTTGTGGGTGGCTCGGTGGGCAGAAGGTATGGAGTCTGCATGTCCCCCCCTGTGTCTGCGTAGGTTTACTCTGGGTACTCGGGTTTCCTCCCACGGTCCAAAGCCATGCGTTAGGGCGTTCGAACACTCTAAATTGGCATTGATTCGAGGGCGTGATGGCCTGCCGGCCTAGCCAGCGAGGTGCCGTTAAATAATGGCTGCAGTGCTGTGACCGGCGATGTCTACAAGGCGTCTGGCAGGCTGCTCGGTCAAGGTATAAGGTGATAAAGCTTGTGATATTTAACAGCCATTTTACATTTAAATTTGCTATTTACATTTAGATTTGCTACATCTCTAAATGCAAAAAAAAATAAATAAATCAAGTAGCAGTATAAACTGGTAAGAACACAAACAAACATTGCAATACTGCTCCCAAAAATGAGGGCACACTTCAAAATGAAATAACCTTTATTTTTTGTGAGCAGTGTCCAAAAAGCTACGATCTGGTGACAGCATTTTTTTTGTTTTAGACCTGCAAATAGGATTCAACTTGTTTTAGATCAGTTTTAGAGAAAAAAAAAAGCTGCTCAAAAAAGGAAATCAAGTATTTATGGAGAAATTTCTTGTGCTTTCTTGAAGGTGTTTTGTTTAATAGTCAGTACATACTTGAGATGCGGCTCTCGACCCTCACTGGTATACTGCCAGCAGATGAGGCCGATCAGGTCATGGACTCGTGCATTGGCCATTGTCACCACCATCATAGGATTCATCTTCTCCTGTGCAGACTGCATCGAGAGGTAGACGTCTATTTTTTTGGTTGCTGTTGTGCCTATATGGCCCTGTATAGACAACACGGGGAAATTTCACATGAACGCGGTGTGATATTAACCCTAGAACAAGCAGGCGACCAACACAATTTATACAAGCGAACACAAGTACACACATGATACAAGCGAATACACGCCCATTAGCCAAATGCCAGTTTAAACTAAATGTACATTTCTCGCTGGTATTTTGTTTATAAAACCGACTTGGATTGACTCTTCTTTAATCTGGCAATATGAATCCCCTCATTTTTTGAGAGCAGAATGTTACTAGGGTAGTCTTTCCCACAAAGGGTATACGGGGAGCCTAGCGGTTAAGGTACTGGACTCAGGACCTGATGGTCCAGGGTTCAAATCCCTCCTCTGCCAAGCTGCCTCAGTTGGGTCCTCAAGCAAGGCCCTTAACCCACCACTGCTTGGATTGTAAGACTATATGAGCTGTGAGGTTATGGGGCCACTGTCTCACATCAAGAAGGTTCTGGGTTCCATCTCAGGGTGGAGCGGCCTGGGTCTCCACGTTCTCTCCGTGTCTGCATGGGTTCGCTCTGGGTACTCCGGTTTCCTCCCACAGTCGAAAGACATGAGGGTTAGGTTAATTGGTGTCTCTAAAGTGGCCCTTAGTGCGTGACTGTGTGCGCCTCATCTAGGGCTGTTCCTGCACTAGCACCCAGAGTTGCCGGGTGGGCACCAGATAATGGATGGATGGATGGATGAATTACCATTAGAAATAATTTCGCTATCTTTGAAGTCAAGAGAGTAGAAGGTTCAAAAGTACCAGCACACAAGATATTTGGAGAAGAAATTCAAATCCTACCTTTCCATCAAATTTTGAGTACTCGTTAAAGGGGTTGTTCAGCTGTTGGGGGCACTGCTCTAGGCGCAAAGAGAGCGTGGATTTGACTCCTGTGTTCCGAGGCCGGTCTTTAAAATCCTTCTTTTCAAAAAGGCAGCTCAGGTCGTCTGTTACAAAGTTTAAAAGTTGAACAGTCGAGTTGTAAAGTATGAGACATGAAGTCAGACGTACTTTCAGGGTACATTTACACCATGCAAACCGTGTCGTAGTACCTGTTTGGGAAGTCGTCCTCTCCTTCCACTGAATGTTTTTACATTTGATCTGGTTCTGCCGTTCCTTCTTCAGCCTCTCCAACCTCTGGGCTGTAAAACAGAAGCCCCAGTTAGTAATAAAGGGATTTTTTTTTTCTGTTTGCTGGGTGATACAGATCTATGAACAATTCCAGATTATGATGTTCATTGTCTATATGATTGCAATTGAAAAAAGACACAACTTATTTAAAGGTAGTTATTAGAATGAATTCTGGGAGGCATAGATGTGCAAAAACGGGGTTTGGTCATTTAGGATAATTTGGACTTTGCTTAAGTTAACGTTGCTAAGGTCGAGCCGATTGCTACTCCTGTACACTCGTCACCAGAGGGAAATTAAGCATGAGCCCCAGGAACCAACCATTATCTTTTGCTTAATCCGACGGATCAGACGGAGCCCAACCGGCAACTCTGGGCCCAAGGGCAGGAACAACCTTAGGCAGGTTGTGACACACAGTCACACACTTTAGAGACACCATTTCACCTCACATGCACGTCTTTGGACTGTGGGAGGAAACCGGAGTACCCAGAGTAAGCCCAGGCAAACAGAAAGGACATGCAGACTCCACACAGAAAGGACCCAGACCGCCCCACCTTGGGATTGAACCTGGGACCTCCTTGCTGCGAGGCAGCGGCGCTACGTACCGAGCCACCGTGCTGCCCGCTCCAGGAACCAGACCTGCTAAATTGCTTATTTGGACTCTACCATCAGCCTGCTGCAGTCAAGGGGGTGGGATGTGGCCATTTGGTGTTACCCCTTTATGTGTAAATGGTCTGAGCCACAAGTTCTGTGCTTTTGAGGGTTTAGTTGGGGAATGTTGCGCTCTAGTAAGGATGATGTAGTGCAACGTATTTGTTTCGGTTTTAGTTTCGGTTTTATTTCGATTCCTTGATGAGCCTGCTAGCTCTGGGACGTATTTGTTTATATCGTTTTCAACCTGAACTTAAACAAAATGCTTTTTAGGAAAATAAGTACCTGTAACAACTGTAAATAAGTACCTGTCTGTCACACGCAGCGGCAGGTATGTACAGTTGACGTATTTAGTATTTACAAGACAAAAACAAATAATATTATTGGTGCGAATATTAAAAATGCTTTAAAAGGTGGTCACCAGCTGTTTTGGATAGACTGCTGCCAAACACACAACTTCTCATTACAAATAGCAAACCTTTATACTCGAGGCACACCAACAAGTATTGTATTTGTACCAAAGGATCCCACTGATACATATGAATAACTGAAAAAAAAAATGTAGGCACCCACCCAATATATAGGCCCAGCACTCTCAACAGGCACAAAGTCACTTACCTGTGTTGGAGCGGCGACGAATGCCAAAGTCCCAACTGGACGTGATGTCCACGGATTGAGAGAAGTCACAAGGCTGCCCATCTCCACCAACACTGCCATCCCCCAACAAACCCCCCACTGATCCACCTCCAGCAGACAGTGAAAACAACTGGCACTTCTCCAAGTCGACATCCTGGTCAATCAGGACCATCTCGCACATTCCCGAGTCGTCGCTGGTTACATGGGACTGTCGGATGTGGGCCAGTATAATTGTGGGGTTATCAAGGAAAGCCATTGCGAGTGGCTCTTGCAGCTATTGCTTTCCCAAACCACTCTCCACTTTCGCTGCTTTCACACTCCAATCGCTTCTGAAAGTTGTCTGGAACTTGCTATTTCTTCACCAGCAACGTCCTTCGATGTTTTGGCTTGCTTCCTTCAGTCTGATGTGGCGTATTTCTGCCTTCTGGGGAAAGGGTTTAAAATAGGAGTTAAAACGACATTTAAAAACGTTTGCAAATGTGGTGGCTATAGAAATCTGTTTGTAAGAAGAAGCAATTGAACGTCCATGGCTAATGCTATTGATAGCAACAGCCACTGGTTGTTTCAAATACAGATGCGCACTTGCAAGCTAAGCTTAACACTGGAAGCGTCAAATGGGGGTCGCGTTTCAAACCGTTTTGGGGACTGTGGTGGCTTAGTGGTTCAGGTACTGGGCTATGGACCAGAAGGTCCAGGGTTCAAACCCCACCTCCACCTGGTTTACTCCAGGTACACACAGTTTCATCCATCCACACAGTCCAAAGACATGTGTGTTAGGTTAATAGGTGTCTCTAAAAGTGGCCCTTACTGTGTGATGGATTGGCTCCCTGTCTAGGGTTGTTCCTGCCCGTTACGGCTTAAGCGGGAGACAATAAATGAATGAATATCTCCTCGTTTTTGTAAGCAGTCTACTTCAAGCCCTTATTTGCTCAATAAAAGCAGAAATCTGCGGGCTGTTTCCCTCTCCCAGAAAAATGTAAACTGCGTGACAGAAGTTCACAGTTTCACTATGAATGTTGTTAATAATTTGTCCACTTCGTGGTTGTTCTGTCAAATTTCCCACTAAATTTTTTTCCTGGGATCCGGAGCACATTTATTTAGGAGAAAAAATATGTCTCTTGGTTAACATTTTACCCAAGTGCCGGTGTATCCGATCCAAAAATCCGCTCCTCTTTTGATCAATTACAGCCGCCAAGAGCATCCAGAGCACCGTGGCCTTTAATAAATCTTAACACAGCTTTTACTTTGCTGTTTATTTAATGCATTGGTTTCTATGCTGGAAAAAATGTGTCCTTAATAACCCGACCAACAAAACTCTCAAGTCTTAAATAGAAAACATTAAGCAAGCAATTACCTGTATGCATAACCACCATGAAAACGGTCGGTCGATGTCAAAGTTTAAACACAAATCCAAAAAAACACACAAATATACTTCCTAAGACCACCATAACAAAACGAGCTCTTCTTCTACTGCTTCTTCGTCCCCGCTACCTTACTATTCTTCTCCTTCTTCACTAAATAACATTTTAACAGAGTTTGTATACCGCCACCTACTGTTCAAAAGCGCAACAAGGCAGCACCCGACAATAAAGTCCCCTTCATTCATTATCTACAGCTTAATCCATACGAATGGAACAACCATGGACAGGGCGCCAATCCATGGTAGGGCACACACTATGGCCACTTTAGAGACCTCTATTAACCTTACATGCATGTCTTTGGACTGTGTGAAGAAACCAGAGTAAACCCACACAGAACATTTCCCGAAATCAGATTATTTAAGCTTAATGTGTAAGTATGCTGTAATTTGATACATGTCCCCTTTGTAATTTGCTCCTCTTTACAAAAGCGCTAGGTCCCCATTAACAGTACACTTGCGTAAGTTTGAATAAAGTATTTTTATTTGCCATTTTTAAGGCATATTAGTGGCTTCTCTGAAGTATAAAAAAATGTTATTCATGTACAAGTATATAACCAAGAAACACACTGGACTCGGCCTAATCTAAACAAGTGCCGAACGCTTTAAAGTCGGGTCAGGGCACTTTTAGGGCTAGTAAAGTGATATAATAAAAACTAAACAAGAATGTGATATCAAACAGATGATGTCACTGGTTGATTGTAATCGTGATTTGGTACAAAATGTCCCAATACTTTTGACCACGTCTACATGTCCGAAGGATCTAAAAACCCAATGAGGTTAACTGGAACGACTGTGCGGTCTCCTAAACGACAGAGCAGGGAGCAAAATGAAGGGATATGTATTAAAGAAATCAAAAGTAAAAAAATACAAATAGTGGAATTATCATAAAGTAATAATTAAAAATGATTAAGGTACAGAAATAAAAACCACTAGTGGGTGAAAGTGTAGCTGACGAGGTTACAGAGTTGAGGTAAAGACATGCATGTTAGGTTAAGTGGTGTCTCTAAAGTGGCCCTTAGTGTGTGTGATTGTGTGTCTGTGTGTGCTACAATGGATTGGCGCCCCGCCTAGGGTTGTTCCTGCCCTTTTGCCCAGAGTTGAAGTTTGGATTCAGCAGCAGATAATGGATGGATGAAATCCCATGCTGAAAACAGGACAAGAAATTGCTTCTGCCTTGAGTATCTAACCAGAAGGACTAGAAGGACTAGAAGGATTAGAGGGAAGCCATGAATGTGCATCATGTGATGTCTGAGTGCAAAAAGTACCCAGTGTGGTACAGGTGAAGAACCAAAGAACAAAGAACCACATGCAATAGTGGAGTGAAGGACAATGTCCTCACTGTGGTATAAAGGGCCATATTAAGTGGGCGTGTCAGAACAAGGTGATTACTGGAGAAGAGGACAGTACAAGGGTCAGTAGAGATTTGGGGCTCACCGGTCATAATAGGAAGAGAGAGGGAAACCAGGATGAGAACGATTTCTAGTGTAGAAGAGCGCAGTTTAGACAGATTTGCACGGAGCAGTAACAGAAGAAGTAACTGTCAATGGTGCAGAGGTCATGTTCCAAATCAACAATCATGGTTGTATGGCAATTATCAACAAAGACACCTGTTAAAGGTGCTGATGAGCAGAACAGGAGAAAGAGATCATACCGGCACAAAAGGGTCCCTTTTTGAGTCTTGGTCCTCCCAAGGTTCCTTCCTTCCATATTCAGGGAGTTTTTCCTTTCCACCGTCGCCCTAGACTTGCTCAATTTGGGATTGGCCTCTAAAGATAATAGAAGATTGTAAAGCTGCTTTGAGACAATTCTCCGTTGGGACTTAAGATCCACAGAATCAGGTTCTGAGACTATAGGTAGTGGACTATAGTTGGTCAGCCCAGCGGCGTTCCAGCTCAGATTCACGTGGAGAAGAGTCCCTAGCCCAAACCCTGTAAACTCAGACCTAATAAAACTCCAAATCGCCAAGTGTGTCAGAAGAACACGGGTAGAGATTCCACCTCAGGGAATTGACATACATGCAAACTGTGCCATTCCATTCCTGGAGAGCGTGTTTTAAGTGTACAGTACGTTCCAAATGAATTGATGCTTAGGTAAGTAGATGCTCAGACGGTACAGTTAGCTTGGCGCCAGACTACCTTTATTAATCCCAAATTTCTGTCTCGCTTCTTTTACTACTTTGTGATGGAAGATTTACCTTTTGCCGGAACACTTTCTAAATACACCTACTTCTCCTCTCTCCAGCCCTGTTCAAGTCAAAACCTACCGCACACCACACCACCTTGTTGCTGTGCTTCGAACCTCCCAGCCTGCCAAAAGAGGCTATAAACAATAAAAAGGACACAGTGTGTAGATTAATATAATTACTGACACCCATCCCCCACCCCAGCTTTTCTATACTTACATTTGCTCTAGAAGAACAGCTCTGCATTTAACCACGACTTTCGTACAGTTCATAAACCTTAGTCAATCAATCAAGTCACCAATCGATCAGGTAGTGTACAGACTCACTGTAAGACAGCAGAGGATATTGTATATCTTTTATTCACACACATGCACTGACATTCAATAAGAACTAGCCTGAGGGTAGAACACGAGTTACTACAAATGCTGCTTTCTGTAGACAAAGACGTGTGTTAGCTTAATCTGTGTTTCTAAAGTGCCTTTAGTATGTGAGTGTGTGTTCCTGCAACCCTGAAGTCCCATTCTGTCTGCCCTGCACTGGTTACCAGTTATATATCACACTGATATTACTGGTAACATAAACAGAATGGCCTGATCTAGATTGAATCAAACTTGTTGGCACAAGCTGCTTCCGTCGACCCTCGTCTGTCACGCCCTATTCAGGGCTGTTTAATTGCTGGTGAGGCAGGTTGTCTCTTGTCCGTGCTACTTTCTGGTTATGCTAAG
>JAUZST010014772.1:5000-10481 GCA_034779995.1 Parotocinclus haroldoi
ATTCCCCAACCTTTCAGCTTCATTCCAACACAGATTCTCTTTAATATCCAGGTTTTTAGAGTCACCCTGTAGCTCGTCCTGGAAGCTCTTATCCTGTTCTGCCCGGCAACCGAGATCTGATTGGTCAGCCCTGTTTTAACGCGGCTGAACAACGCGGTTACGTACGATTCGTTTCTGTTTTTTCGTCTGTTAAAAATCATTTGTCTTGAGAACCTTCCCAAGTCATTTCTCAAGAAGAAAGCTTTCGTGAATCCAGTCCCGGCTGTCGACAAAGAATTACCAGACCGCAGAATTGTGGGGAAAAAAAGCTAAAGGAAGGGCATAAAGTGAGAGCTGAGGCAAGCAGAGCATCGTGGGAAACCAATGCTTACCTTCGATATTCCTGCACTTCTGACGCACCTCGTACACCAGCCTCTCTGGAGGACAAAAAACACAGCAGGGCTGAGTGTGTGCGAAAATGTGGATTGTGTAAAAGTGTGTACGTTTGGATCGATGGGAAAGAAACAAAGCTGCAAACGTCGACTAATTGCTCTTCGTGTGTGTGTACCTCTGGTCCCTTCATCTATAATCTCTTTGATTTTGGGTTTCTCCAAGCTGCTCTTCCTGGGTTTCTTGGCAGGGGGCGCTGTGTACGCTGCAGCTTCCGGCTCCACCCACATCTCGGGATACACCTCGGTGTAGGGATTCCGCTCGGCTGAAACACACGGCGAAGTAAAAGTAACGAAGAAGCACAGATTCGCGGTTCGGTAAAAAAGCTACAACGACGACAGCCAACTGAAAGGAAAACAGGAACTGAACCCCATGGGAAACAATACGGGACCTGACATTTTCAGCACTTCATTATAAAATAAGCTTTGCGTTCATGATTTCGGGGGATAACTGTGAGTTAATGTAAGCGCCAGTGATCCAGTACAGATCATATTAAGCTCATCAGCTCACGATCAGTTTGACTTAGTGGGATTTAGTGGGGATCTGGAACCCATTTCTTCAACGTTGCTCCCTAGGGGATAAATCGTTGGCTAATTTACAAGCCTTCCGGAACGAATTAATGACTAGGACCGAGGTTCTACTTTACTAATCGTAGTGTAGTAGGAGAGCAGAGTATAGCAGGAGTACGGTACCGGGTGGTGGCTCCAGGCCCTTGGCCCCTGTGGGTAAAAATCCTCCACTCGCCCACTCAATCATCGCTCTGGTCTGAAGCTCGACACTCTTCCCCGAGTCAGAATCATCGCTGGATACACACACCGGAAATGGCTTCCCTGCTCGTGTACTGGCGGTCTGCCCGCACACACACACACACACACACACACACAAAGTGTAGGGTTTAAAATAAGCACTGTGTGTACATAAACAGGGCTGGTAGGAGTAGGTTACTCACTTGTAGCACCTCGTAGATTGCCTTTCTGTACATGGGCTGCTTGCCGTAGGTAGGCTGATGAAAGGCGGTAGAAAATGAACTCAAAGGCAAAAGTTTCTCCACACAAACCTGAAGGAGCATCAAAGATTCGGGTCAGAAGCCACGGTACAGAATTTATCGTTGGCCTCGGGATACGTGTGAGCATTTGTACGCTGCTTCTTGGCTGGAGAGAGGCGTTTGGTCCTGTTACTACAGTCGCTGCTCTCCGATTGGTCCGTTTACAAGCAGTCAAGGAGCGCTTGCTGCGTTGCGATTGGACGATTCACCAGACAAGGCAAATCCTGACCAGGTTACTGGAGTGCTGAGCGGGGTGCAACGACACACTCTCCTCACTCGTCGGCTCGATTCACGATACTGATTTCTTGGTTTGATTTTTTAAATTTTAAACGTACGAAACGTCACGGTGTTAAAACAACGCGAACTGATGCCCGCCTCCTTCGCTTAGTTTTTAAGCAAGAAGACTTTAATCTGCAACGGTAAAGAAAAATTGTTCTATTGCGGCTTCAGTGCTTTTCGAACGGCCGAGTGAAAACGCTGCCGTTTTCAAATTCTGCTCGGTAACAATTCAAAACGACGGCTTTGTTCAAAACATTTTGCGGCAAATCTGTAAACATAAAATGAACATGCAGCTCACAGAAAGACGGGGATGTTTCGTAATGTTTTGTAAGCAGTGTGTTCAGGACCCCGCGCTGAAAAAAAAAGAAAAGGAACGATGTGCGCCCCCTTGTGTTCAAAAAATGCAACCGCATTAGACAGCGTAACATTTTCCCTAGATGGAAGGGACTGGAATAACTCACCATGGTGGGCGGGAACTGTACGTCTTACCAGCACAGATACGAATTCAATCGTCAAAGAGGGTGGGCCGGTCGACTCACCACTGAGAATTTTCCATCGCCGAACCACATGACCCATCTCGTTCCCTCTGCGGCCCGACTGCGCCCCGTCATCCACCAGGACACGATGCGTCCGGGCCACCAGGAGAACCCACGGAGCTTCCCCCAGACCAGCTCTCCTATCCCGAACCCGCGTCCATCCTGTGGTCCAAACACAGTTTATTTATTTGTTTGTTTTTGTTTTGTTTTTTGGGGGGCGGGGTTTAAGATCAGCTCTGTGTACGTGCCGTATAAGGAAACACAATCGTACCTCGTACTCCTGCTCCGCCTCGGAAGGTCTGCGAAGCTCTTTGGTACCGCAGACCACGGGGGCGGGTTCGGGCGTCGTGGCGACCGTCGGGGACGCGGGGTCCGTGTGCTGCTGAGGGGGCGGAGTCTGTGCTATGGGAGTGGGCGGGACGCTGCTGACCGTTGACTGTTCCTCCATTCTCAGGGTTTCTTCTTCTGATTGGTCGGCCATGACGTCATTCACGCCCTGGACCTCGTGGGCCTTCTTCTCTTCCTGAAGAGAGAAACGGATCGCTTAACTGACTGGCTGCTGAATTACACACCACACGGCCATAAGTATGTGGACACCTCAACATGGCACGCGTTACAGAGCGTCCTGGAAGGAAAGCTCAAACAGGGAGCCCATCTGTTCTGGGTGTCTTCACCACCCCTCAGGTGGGACATCATGTTCAGATGAAGATGAGTCATGTGATCACCTGCATCTGAGTCTCGACTGCCAATGGAAACCTGATCCCTGAAGCTCCTCATGAGTTTCCTCAGCCGATTTTTCTAACCCTAACCCTAACTCAGGGCAGAAGGTCACCGAGCTCTTCAGCACAATAGCCAAAAACACGTCCGCACGGCATGGACTGCTCGTCCGACTTTCCGCCCTTTTTCTTGGCAACGGGGGTGGCTGAAATAGTTGGTAAGGGTGTCCACATACTTTCAGCTATGCATTGTGGGGGTTATATCTGGGCCTTTTGTTTGTTCCTCACACCTACATTCCTTCCAAAACGTTGGTCACTGAGTACCAGCAATGTTCATCTCTCCAAAAAAAAAAGGACAGTTCAACGAGTTCACACACACACACACACACACACACACACACACACACACACACACACACACACACACACACACACACACAACAATGCACCACTGAGCTGACAGAGGCTTTTCGTTAATGCAAAACACACTCCAGTTGGAATCCGGCAGCACTGTTCCACTGGTACAACAGTAGCACGTTTAATACGCGTGTGTGTGTGTGTGTGTGTGTGTGTGTGTGTGTGTGGTGGAAGACAGGGTTTAAAGACTCAGCAGGGTAAATATTGATCTTTCAGCCTGAATCTAGACTGCATGTACAGACATATAGAGTCATTTGCGGACAAGTGATTGAGAGAATGGGAGAAACCGAGAGACACAGAGAGGGGCAGCTATAAAGTGTAAAGGTTTCCGTCCCTGGTGTGTGTCTTTATGTGTGTGCGTGTGTGTGTGTGTGTGTGTGTGTGTGTGATACAGAAAGAGTGTGTGTGTGTGTGTGTGTGTGTGTGTGTGAAAGTACGTTGAGGAAAATAAGTATTCGATCACCTACAAAAACCCCAAATAATTCTGCGTCTCACAGAGAGAAAAAAAAAGACCTAGCCTCCTATTGTGCACTCATCACTCCAGTCCATGTCCAGGCCCGTTTGAAGTTCACCAGTGACCATCCGGGTGATCCAGGGGAGGCACGGTAGAAGCTCGTGTGGTCAGATGAGACCGAACGAGAGTTTTGTTTTTTGGTATGAACTCCACTCGCTGTGTTTGGAGGAACACGAAGAATGAGAAACACCGTCCCAACCGTGAAGCATGGGGGTGGAAACGTCCTACTTTAGGGGCACTTTTTCTGCAAAGGGGACAGAACGGCCTCACCGTGTTGAAGGGAGAAAGGACGGGGGTCATTTATCATGGCCGACGATTTCCTTCCCCCAGTGGGAACACTGAAGATGGGTCATGACCGGGTCTTCCAGTATGACAATGACCCCAAACACGCAGCCAGGGAAACTAAGGAGTGGCTTAAATTCAATGCATGAAGCAATTTAAGGTCCTGGAGTGGCTCAGCCCGTCTCCAAAAGATCTTTGGAGGGAGCTAAAAGTAATGTTGCCCCAGTGACAGCCCCGAAACCTGAAAGATCTGGAGAAGATCTGTACGGAGGAGTGGCCCAAAATCATGGTCAAGAACGACAGGAATCGTCCGACCTCTGTAATTAAAAAAAAAAAAACAAGGTTTCTGTAGCAAATATTAAGTTCTGTTGTTTTTTTTTTTTCTTATTTTCCCCACTGTAGCTCTTAAACGCTCACACATGCTCATCCCTGATTGGTTGAGAAAGTCGGGTCGTTATCTCATTGGTTGAGAGGATCAGAGGGAGAACTCTGGGCAGAAGGTCATCAGGTGTCCCGGTTGACCTGTAACCCTCCTTAAAGAGCAACCGCAGTGACCCTAATCTGTCAAAATCATCAGCTGTTACACGGGTCAGTGACACACACACACACACACAGCACTGTGCTCACAATCATCTGATTTTAGTCACCTGACTATTAAACAAAAAATTAATAAATAAAGTTATGATTAAGACGGATTACTGGACTAAATCAAATCAGGAGGTCAAGGGTTCAAGTCTCATCACGGCCAAGCTATTATTAATAAATATTAACAAAATAGGTTTGAGTTTAAACTCGATTCATAATTGGATCAAAACGGGTCTAAAAAAATTCATCTTTTATTTTTAAAAGCTTTCTTTTTTTTTTTTTTTTTTTTTTTGTCCAAGATCGGATCGACCCAAAAGTGGAACCTCCCATTGGCCTAACACACACACACACATACACACACACACACAGAGACATAGAGAAACTCTCTCTCTCTCACACACACACACACACACACACACACACAGAGAGACATAGACAAACTCTCACTCATACACACACTCATACACACACACACACACACACACACAGACATAGACAAACTCTCACTCATACACACACAAACACACACACACATACACACACACACACACACAGACATAGAGAAACTCTCTCTCTCTCACACACACACACACACACACACAGACACACACACACACACACACACACATAGAAAAACACTCAATAAAAAAAACACACACACACACAGACACACAAAAA
>JAUZST010014773.1:0-10481 GCA_034779995.1 Parotocinclus haroldoi
AGAGAGTGAGTTTGAGAGAGAGAGAGAGAGAGAGAGAGAGAGAGAGAGAGAGAGAGAGAGAGAGAGAGAGAGAAAGGGAGAGAAGAGGTGGTGTTCGACTAAACCACTTCTTCTGTATGTGGATTGATAACGGAACATTTTAGGCGTCTGTTTTAAAACCTCACACGGTCTGCGGTGGAAGACGTGCATCCGAGGAAGGTAAGAATTTATCCAGGAATGAATCCGTCTCCATTACGCGAGTCTAATTGGCTCAGACTAACGTGGGCTGCATTAGCGTAGCTCCGGTGCTTTTAACGGTGTTTTGCTCGCTAGCTCCGTTTACGCTAACGCGCTTCACGCGAGAACAGCGTCGCCTGACTTCGCTTCCTTCGCGTCAAAGCGCCCAATTTGTTTGTTTTCGTCCTTTGTGTGAACCAGAAGCGGTGTAAAGCGTTTAAAATCCGGCTAGCGAGCCGTGCTAAGCGAATCTTGCAAACCGCTAGCTAGCAACATTAGCCCAGAAACCCGGTAACGTTCAAAACAAAACATTCAGCGTTTAACGAGGAGTGACAAAGCTCTGCAAACGCGCAGCGAGCGAAAGAATCGAGGTTATCCGACACCACGGTGAGAAAAAGCAATCGGTATAAACGCGTGCCGTGTTGGTAGGGGTGGGCGATATGAGCCAGTAATTCATATCGCGATATTTTTCCACTCTCAAAGCGATGTACCGAAACCGAGAGGCTTCGTTAACTGTTACTGAGAATGGCTTCTAAATGTCATTCAAATGTAGTCCTAAGTAAACGTTAACTTGTGAATTAAAAACCAAAGAACGGACCGTTTTAGGAGATGCATGTCTTGTTGCAGACCAGAGTGCCGGAACTCCCTCCGTCATTCGGTTATCAGGAGACGACGTACGGCTGAGCACTCGTCGTCTTAAATCGATTTTTGTTAAAATGTTATTGCTTTATTATTTCACTCTTACCGCAGCGTATTTATTTAATTAACGTCTAGGCCACCCGTGGAGGTCGGGTCCCTTTTTGAGTCTTGGTGCCTCCCAAGGTTTCTTCCTCCTACTTTCAGGGAGTTTTTCCTTGCCACCGTCGCCCTAGGCCTGCTCGGTTTGGGATCGGCCTTTTAAGATCATATAATGTAAGATTGTTGTAAAAAGTGCTATAGAAATTTAAAATGGAATTTGTTTGAATTCGTTTGTGTGTGTGTGTGTGTGTGTGTGTGTGTGTGTGTGTGTGTGTGTTTTTTTTTTTGGGGGGGGGCTGTTTCTGTCTCACCCTGTCTGGGTCTGTCATGTTTTTAAAGAAAAACACTGTTAAAAAACATGTGAAATTGGAGCGGTAAGAGCATCCATACCAATCCATCCATGCTTTTGACTGAAACCTTTTCAGTAGCTGAAACTCTTCTGTGTCTTTTACTTGAAGGTCAGTTTTATATCTAGCCTCTAAACGAAGCAGCTAAAGAGCTGCAGAATTCATAGGTCGTACGTTTTCTCCCTCGGTTCCGTATGAGCCATGTATATTTGTTTGTATATTGTTCCTGTCTGGCAGTAATGAATTTTCGAACCTCAGGGGTCGTCTGATATCTGCTCTGTCGTCTCATCATTTCTGACGATCTAATCCCCAGTTTATGATCTCATGATCTCGAAAGCGCTAACTATTCCATACCGCTTACTCAGACCACTAAGGTTTAATTGGGGACGGCGGTGGCCTAGCGGTTAAGGTACCGGACTGTGGACCAGAAGGTCCAGAGTTCAAATCCCACCTCTGCCGCAGTTGGGTCCCTGAGCAAGGCCCTTAAAACACAATAGTTCGGATTGTAAGACCGTATGCGTCTGCTAAATGCTGTAAACTTAAGCGTAACTCAGCAAGGGACGACAATTTCAAAACGCTTCTTCACTTTCCTTTCCTTGGCTCGTCACTTTACTTTTCTCCTCAAAGCTCCTCCCAGAGAAAATGTAGCCTAGAAAATATAAAAAAGATTTTAACAGAGATGCGCCGATCGATCGGCCAGTGACCGGTGAATATTGACTGGTTTTCAGCGTGATCGTATGACCCCCGGACCCCCACAACACACACACACACACACACACACACACACACACTGCTGTAATTCAGAATTCATTTCATGTGCTTACAGCGCTTTAAACACGAGCTCACGCGGTTTTCTCTGTTCAGTTGGCTGTTTATTTTTGGGTTCTTGTGCGTCCGTTTCGTGTGTACACGTTTGTGTGTTAGCTAATAAAAGCTCACCGTGCGTGTTCTTGATTGTGTTGTGCCCTTTATGCCGAGCAGGCAGGGTCCAGGGTTCAAATCCCACCTCTGCCACAGTTTGGGTCCCTGAGCGAGGCCCTTAAAACGCAACGGCTTAGATTGTAAGACCGTATGAATTGTAAGTCGCTCTGGATAAGGGCGTCTGCTAAATACCATAAATGTAAACATATGTTTACGGTCTGTGTGAAAAAGTGAGCTGATCGAGCTTGCAGTTCAGCATCTATTGATTGTACTTGTAGCTTTGCGCTAACCGGTAAAAGGCTCTTAATAATCAAGACGAGTAATGAAGTACACTTTAGGCAAGTTTGCGGTGATTATGGTTTTTTTTTCCCTCTTCCAGAAGCCAACAAAGGTTCCTGCGCTGAGAAAATCGGCAGGGCCGTCCCCGTGTCCCTAAACCACAAACCTGCATCCTTTGTCGAATGGAAATGAAAACAAAAACGTATTCATTGAACGTGTTCTGTGAATCGGGCTCCTCGTCTGGTCGGGAAACCAAATGGTTTTGCGCTTTTAGGAGTCATTTGCGTTTCAAAGCGAACACGGAGGGGGACAGAGGAAGTTTTTCAGAAAGCTGCAACGCGTGCAAGCGAAATAACGGACGACGAGCCCAAATCTAAAATCCGTACCTACGTATCTGTGTTGACGTCCGAACCCAGAATGCGCGTGTTTGCGTAGTATTTCAGCCCCGACTGCTTTATCGTCGCCCGTCCCAGTGTGTGTTGTTGGTCTTCTCTCGCCGGGAGCGCTACTACTTAAATTCTGGGGTGAATGCCAAACGCTGGGTGCCTGGGCAAATTATTCCCAGCCTGTAGTAAGGGCTGGGCGACGTAACAAGGTGTTGACCTCGGCCTAAATTAACGCCTCGCTGCGTTGCGCGTCGTAACAGTTAAGCGTCGAGCTCTTGCGAAATGGTCCGCGTTCACCCCGTCGGATCCAGATGCTCCGCGTTTTGACTAGTCAAACGCCAAGTGAACCCGTCCCGTGAGTGCAGGCGGGAGATGAACGATGCGCAGGGCGCTCCTAAATCTGCGGCCCTGTCTGGAGTTCGGCCTACATCTAATCGGCGTGTTTCAAAACGCGGCTCGTTCCCAGCGCTAGGATTACACCAGCTCCGCAGCTGCAGACGCTATGGCAGCGTCCCATACAACCCAGCCACTCGCCACGCCTCCGATAAGCCCCGCGGCGGGTTCGAGTTCAATTCGGAGACGAGACAAAAGCAGTTTCTACAGTTTCCAGCCCTTCGTCCTCGCTCCAGCCTTGTTTTGATTTACGAGCGGCCCGGGATCTGGAAGGGAGGTTCAGACGAGCGCGGCCGGGCCTCGGTTTAGCTGAGTGGCCGTATTTTATTAGTTGGTTTGTGCAGCGGAGGGGCAAAACGAGGCAGAACGCCATGGTCAGCGTTGCTTATCTGGGCGTCAAGCCTGCAGAGATGCGTTTGCACACCTGGACTGTCTGCTGCAGGCTCGGCCATCTGGGACGCCTAACCCTGACTGAGGAGGGGTTGGGTTCGGGCTCCGAAATGAGCCGCAAAGCATGTTTAAAGGATGCGGATCTAATGTTATATCTAATATCATAGTTTTCTTGCTCCCCCGGAGTCGTCCTGGGTCCGGGGTGGCTCCCCTGTCTGGCCTCCCCTGCCTCAGGCACAGCCTGACGTGGCTCACCCAGGCTTTCGGGAACAAAAGGGTGTGCCGTGGCTCTTGACTCACCCTGTACTTGGACCACTTTGTATCCGTAACGACGTGGGTCAGCTCCTTGTGTTTTCGGGTTCCTGTGCCGCCTTCAAAGCCGTATCGCTGCCCAGCGTACAGACTGATGTTTATTCAGCTCAATGCTCGTCTCGTAGCAGTCAGCAAGAAAGAAGGCACGACTGGCCGTGCTGTTACTTGGGAAAATTTGTGATCTTCGTCAGTGCGCGCTTGACATTGATCGTTTTCCAGTACCAGCACACCCGGGAGCGCTTAATTCCACTTTTACGCTGGCAGCACGCCAAGAGTTTCAACATTTCTCTTCGCCCAAGAACAACATGTCGTCATTTTGAACTCGCGTGGAACGCCTCCCCACTTTCGCTTTTATTATAACAGCAGTGAATCAAACTCTCTGCCTCTTGATTTGGGCCGTCTGGCCTCGAAACCGTAACTGTCATTTCAGAAGTTGTATTTCCTGCGATGACTCCAGTCTGTATTCGTACGATAGCGGCGACAGTGAGTGCCTTTACATGCACTTCATAATCCGATAACTGTGGACAGTCTGCCTGGCGGGGAAGGTGCAGGACTGTGGACCAGAAGGTTAGGGGTTCAGACCCCACCTCTGAGCTCGGCGCTCAATCCACAGTCGCTTGGGTTGCCAGTCGCTCTGGCTATAGGCGTCTGCTAAATGCTGTAAATGGGGATTTGGTCACTAATCCGATCTCGTTTACGTTCACGTGCGCTTGAGTAATCAGATAACGGGAACCCTCTGGGTTTATATGGCTCAGGGCAATGATCTCACAAATGATGTGCTGTAAGCTTCAATTTTTAACTTTGAATAATCGCATTCCTCGTATATTCTTGAGTAGATTTTGCGTGTCGGAGTCTCCGCAAACCGTTCTGTAGCCGTTTAGTGTTCGGCTCCAAGGTTGCCAGGTCACACCTGAGAATCTCTCACCTGGTCTATGTAATGAAGCCCAAACGAAACGAAAGGTAAGCCTGGGGTAAAAGCGGCAAGGAAAAAACGTCCTGAATATAGATGTGAATGTGACCCGACCTGCTTGGGTGGCCCAGATGAGGCACTGGACTCTGGACCAGAAGGTCCAGGGTTCAACTCCCACCTCTGCCAAGTTGCCACAGTTGGGTCCTCGAGCAAGACCCTTAACTAACAATTGCTTGAACTGTAAGACTGTAGTCGCTCTGGATAAGGGCGTCGTTCTAAATGCTGGAAATGTAAATGTAATCATTGAGTTTGCGTTAAAAGTAAAACGAAGTAAATAATAAACGTATAAACAAAAGAATGGTCCGATACAGTCTTTTTGAACCTTGAGTCCTCAAGGGAAAAGGTTTTGGCGGCACATCGTCCCCTGACAGTCACTGCCCTCTGGCGGGACTGGTTCCTGTTAATGAAAACCAGTCGAGTGATTCTGGAGCATCTTAGTGAATGGGGCTGGAACTGGAACATCAGCTCGGAGAGAAAAGAGAAAATGCAGTTAGTTATTGATTAAGAGCACGGAATCTCTTAACAATCACCGACGCCATGTGCAGCGTGAAACTCCGGCAGCACTAACTATAGAGCAGCGCAGCCAGGAAGAGGAGAGTCGTGGCTGTGCTGCGAAGCGCCGAATTTGTTCCTTTTTGCTCGTATTTGTTCCTTCGTTTTATTTAATAGACGCTTAACCGAATTCGGGGTCGAACCAGATCCATTGGGACGGAAGTGCGCAGTCCGGGCGCCAATCCGTCGCGGGGCAAAACGCTCTCACTGATGAAGGGAGGTAGGCGGGTAGAAACCTGCGCAGACGCGAGAGAACATGCAAACTCCTCACAGCTCGAGTCTGGGCCATGAACCAAACCGGGGATTACAGGAGCAGTGAAGCGACGGCGCTAACCGTCAGCGCCCGGTCGAATGAGAACGCGCAGAGTAAACGACCCTTTCAGCCAAGTCTAAACCCTGCCAGTTTGCAAGGAAGGCGAAATAAATGAGCCGTTGCTATGGAAACTGTAATTAAATAATGCGTCAGAACAAGCTGCTTAATATAAGCTTGTGATTATTCATCCTGCAGGCCGAACCGCTTCTGAACGTCCCCTCATCCGATTGCTCAATTGCTTCTCAACTCGATTCTTGACGCAGCCTGACTTCTGCATTTTTATCGCATTATTATTGTGTGTACTAGTAAAACGCGCTTCCGGGCGAACGAGCTTCTCGCGGCTTCTTAGCTAATGCTAAGTGTGTACTGGGCAAACCGGTATGAAGGAACGCTTCGTACGCCCAGCTGCCGTTAAAAAGGCGCTGTTTAAATATGCCGTCTTCTCATGGCTTCTAAAGAATAAGACAATGGTCATTTTAAGGGCACGACGTCTTCTGACGCCTCACTTTGGCTGCTTGATGATGGCTTTCGTGAACGTGTCGTCGTGAGGAGCAGCGGCCCGGCTTGCTTATCCGACGCTACGCGACGTCTGCCTAAAAACGTTGACGTTCGGCCCGGGTTAAAAAGATCAGAGCGCTGCTCCGGAGCTAATATAACGGAGCAGCTCGGCTAAGATGCATGCTCGTGAACGTTTCGAATCCCACGTCGGTCGTGCCGCTCCTTTTGGGTTCTTAAGCAAGACCCTTAGCCCACAGGTGCTTGGCTTGTAAGGCCGTAGCAGTTGCCAGTCCCTCTGAATAAGGGAGAAATCCGTTTAAAATCGGCCTGCGTTGCATTCATCTGTGCGTAAGGTCGGGTTGCACGTGGTAACGATGATCGTCTGCCGTTCGACTTCTTCTTTTATTAATTACACGTCTCTGTGCTGGGAGGCTAAGCCAGTGCGTCTCGCTGCTTGTGACCGCGCGCTATGCCAAATGTTTAATTACCTTAAAAGGCCAGGGGAAACACGGCTGCACGTGGCTTTTAGACTAATGGCCGCATGCCAAGTGCCGAAGGTCGATCGTCGTGATTTTCAGGAATCTCTGTCGGCGTGTGTCTTGCGGGGGAACCTGTGGCGACTCCGAACGTGAGATGAAGGTCGTTGAAGCTGCTTGGGCGCAGCATAACTGCAGATCTGGACGCTTTCGAGAAATGTCAACTCGCGTTTCGGTGTTGCTGGTTAAGTTGGTCGGAATGTAACAGCTCGTCACCGATTCCGGCTCTAAATCAACATGGACTATAAAATTAAAGGGGCTTCATAACATAACACATAACATCATAATTAGCTCTTAGCTGGAACAGAAATGTAAACAGCGACACTTGATACGCCGTAAACATGCCTGCTCTCCTCGTTAATTGCACCCGTGCAGCCTGAGGTCTCTGGGGTTGAACAGCTGGGGAAACGGCTTCCTCTCGACGTGTCCTGAAGCTGCCAGTCACTTTTCAAGAGACTGCAGTCACTCACGGTTATGGCGCTTTTATCTTTTCGAGCTCGATGCCACAACGAACCACCAGCGGCACGCTGTAGGACCTCAGCAACAGACAGAAGACCCCTCTCTAACACGATGCGTAAGAAATAAGGAGATCGTATCATTGATAGCAAAACAATATTCTCTTGAATATTGAAGTCATCAGATACTGCTTCGGTCTCAAAACTGATCGAAAACCGTGATCCGAGGAGAGAGTCTTTCTTTTTGCAGTATACTGCGTTGATTTTCAACTCAAAATGATTTTAGGAAGGAAGGAAAACGGTTTTAAAGGGTGTAAACTACAACCTCCGCTCCTGTGGTTGTCTGGTTTTCATGGGGACGATTTGTCTCCGAGCACTTTGAAGTGACTGTCTGGAGGACCGTGTTATTTGCACCATTTTATTGATCTGTTATTATTTACTTAATAATAATTATTTCAAACTTCATTATTACAAGTAACGTCTAGGCCGCCTATGGAGGTCAGGTCCCTTTTTTTTGAGTTTTGGTCCTTTCAAGGTTTCTGCCTTCTGCCACATTTAGTGAGTTTTTTTCCTTGCCGCCGTCACCCTACGCCTGCTCAGTTTGTGATTGGCCTGAAAGATAATATAATGCTGCAAAGCTGCTTTGAGGCATTTCTTCATTCTCTTGGGCTTATTTATCAGGCGTGATCTGGCAACCCTGGAATTGACCACCAAACTTTGTGGCAACTCTTAACTTGTACACACGGCAATGAAGAATATGATTATTTACTATTAAAAGTTGAATTTAATAGTATTTTTTTGGACTCCTTGTCTGCCAAATAATACCCTGATGTTTTAAGACCCTCAGCGTATTAAGGCGGATCGTGTCGTGCCAAGGTCCTTGCCAGTACCCACCCCTGTACCCCTTACGGTGGTAAATGACCCAGAGGGCACATTTCCTGGCGAGCAACGTTTACCAAAAATTCTAACATACCCCTGTATGAAAAATCGACGAGCAACAGGCCTAGGAGCGGTTACATAGCCCTGTAATCCTCCCCAAATAAAAGTGGTCCACACCGTTCCTGCCATGAAAGCAACCCCTCAACTGATGTGATGTCAGTTTAAAAAAAACAAAAAACAAAACGGTTCATAGAGCATCTTTAAAAAGAATTCTTAAGACCATTGTTTGTCGTTTGCACGATGCTCGGTTTCGTCTCCTTTTATTGCCCTAATCCGGAAGAGATAAAAACTGTCATTCAGTTCACTAAAGATTCCTAAATCGGAAGAAAATAACATTTGGACTGGCGCTTGTATTCGAATTGATGTCATTACCAGAAAAAAAGCCAGGGTAAATGTCGTGCTACTGAACTCTAAATGTCAAAAAAAGATGAGATCTTGTTACCCCTGCATGGAACGAGTGAAATAAAACAAACCACTTCATGGCACACTGAGACTCCAGTTACTGTTACAGCTCTGCTAACGCTCCTGTGAGCATTTCGTATTGCCACTCAGTCAAACTGTATATATATATATATGTGTGTGTGTGTGTGTGTGTGTGTGTGTGTGTGTGTGTGTGTGTGTGTATATATATATATGTGTGTGTGTGTGTGTATATATATATGTGTGTGTGTATATGTGTGTGTGTGTATATATATATATTTGTGTGTGTGTCTGTGTGTGTGTATATATATGTGTGTGTGTGTGTGTGTATATATATATGTGTGTGTGTGTATATATATATTAATGTGTGTGTGTATGTATGTGTATGTATGTGTGTTTGTGTGTATATTTATGTGTGTGTCTGTGTGTATGTGTGTGTATATATTTGTGTGTGTGTGTGTGTGTGTGTGTGTATATTTGTGTGTGTGTGTGTGTGTGTGTATATATTTGTGTGTGTGTGTGTGTGTGTATATATTTGTGTGTGTGTGTGTGTATTATTAATGAAACTTATTAATCAAAGAGTACAGGTAGCAGAAAGGGGGCGGTGCTTGGATGGCTGATGGACAGGCGTTTGGACCAATCAGGTGACGATGCTGGAGCGTAATCGCTTTATCCTGGTGCTGGTGGTCGGAGTCGTGCTGCTTGTGCTCAGCTTTGGCTTCCAGTATTGTAAGTGTGTGTTTATATATATATATATGTGTGTGTGTGTGTGTGTGTGTGTGTGTGTGTGTGTGTGTAAACACACTCCATGAACCAAACACAACCCATGACATTAACACCGACACCCCGGAGCTTCTGTGAGGAATCCAGCGATTATTACCCACACAGAGAAGGTTTTCGCTCGGACACGCCGCCGTTTAATCCCCACCGTGTTCGTTCTTGTTATTGTGTGTGTGGAAATGGCGCTCTAAACGTTTTTTACCCTGAGTTCTCCCGTCCCCTAGTTGTCGTTTAGGGATCACCTCCGTCCATCTTGATCCCAGTCGTTTCTGCGTCTCCTTAAGTCCCGTAATTTTACCCTTCTAAAACGCACAACCCCAGGTGGTTGTTAAAAAGTTCAACGTTGCTCCTGCTAGGCTTAAGGGTATAAACCACGGCTCTAACTATCCAGGCAAAACCTTCAAACGCTTGCGAGTTTTTTAAAGTCACATTTGGTGGCCCTAACCCCTGAAGTCTCTTGTCCCCTTACCAATTTCCTGACCCAGATAGTCTGAACAGGGCAGGGAATTTAATTTCTTCTCTCTCTCCCTCTCTGTCTGTCTCTGTGTGTTTGTTGCTCAGCCCTTTAGCGAGTCTCATTACTAATTCACGCCTTGCAAACAGGAGCTGAAAGCGGGACAGCCTCTCCGTCCCACGCTCTCTTTTTATTTGGGAGCGGGGCGAGGGCTGTTCGCGAAAACAGAAGCGCCATTTAAAGGTTATTAAAAGGAGCCTGACTTTTGGACTCTGGATCCTCCTTTTTTATCTTTGGTTCCTAAAAAGATCTGTAATTCTGATCGGTCTGAGCAAAATCCCCGTTTCCATGGCGACGCTCCATCCTATCTATCTCCGAGCCCAGAGGAGTGGGCGGAGCTTGTGGGCGTGGTTATAACACGAGGCTTGTTTTTTGTACGGTAAAGTTGTAAGCTGTGTTTGTGAACATGACTCTGTACTGTAGAGCTTGATAAAGGTTGGATAAGGTAATCAATGAGGGTTCTGAGGGAGGGGAGAGAGATCACCGCTCTTCAGTTTTAGTTTTTAGGACTGAAATTCCTCC
>JAUZST010014774.1:0-10480 GCA_034779995.1 Parotocinclus haroldoi
ACACACACACACACACACACACACACACACACACACACACACAGACACACACACACAGACACACACACACAGACACAGACACAGACACAAAGTTGTCCTAGCCTCAGCAGTCTCAACAGCTGTACATGCATAGAAAATGTAAAGCTTAGATGTGTTAAAGAAATATGCCAGCATTTTCAACATAGTATCCATCTGTCCTGCATCTACACTGCTCACAAAAATTAGGAGATAATTCATTATGGGATTTTTCATGTTAAGAGCAGTATATAAGAAACTGCAATAGTCACTTTAAGCCTGTTTGTTCAAAACAAACAGTGGACATTTAAGGGCTGGCGTTTGAGTGGTGATTCATGAGAGCATTTTTGTGGAACGCATTATGAAGATTTCAGTGGAAAGTCTATTCTTAAAAGCTCAACTTTAAACAAACTTGGTCATGACAAAGAAATATGCAGTATATTAAAGGAAGTATAAACGAATATACTGTGAGCACTGATGAAGGATTACGGGATGACTAACACAAACTGTGCACCAATAAATGAGCTACTGTCTCCAAGGTGGAGCAACAAAGAATGTGTCTAACGTAGTAAAAATGTCAGCAGCACTGCTGTGTCTGATCCAACCCTACCACCACACACAAACTGACACACCATCAGCACATCAATGTAACTGCAGTGATGAGAATGATCTGTAGAGAAACAGACAGACTACAGTCTGTAATTGTAGAACTACAAAGGTAAGTGGAACTGATAAAATGAACAATGACTGTAGAAACAAGAATGTCTACCTAATTAGGCCTGATTACGTGATATGCGAACAATGTCAAGCCTACACTTCGCCAAATGATATTTAAAAAGTAAAATGACCTCAAACTTAAAACAACCTATAGCAGATCGAAACTCACCAATAAAAAGTGGCAATTACTGAACTTACTTCAGAAATGTACAACTAGTTAATGTTGACTAATGTTGAAGGATGGCGAAGAATGTTTGCTTTTAGTTTTGTTGAGGAAGAAAGGTCATGCAGTATTATATTCACCGATGGTGATAGAGCTCCAGTACGCAAGACAGTACTGGACAGTAAGACAGAAGGTGAATGTTTTTTTTTTACTTGGATCCGGCCTGCTTCGTCCTGGGATTAGGTGCCAAGGTGCCTCCCCCCAAAAAAAAAAAAATAAAAATAAAAAAAAATAAAAAAAACAAGAAAGGTTGATCCTATTAGAATGACTTCCATTTACATTATTTTCTAGGGTGGAACTTGATTCCGATTTTATACAATTCAGAGTTTGAGCGGCCTTCTAGAAAAAAATTTCAGTTCAAATTCCGAGGATGTACAGCATGTCCATATTCTTTGGTGATTACATAAAAGAAACATTTTGTTTGATTTGAAGTGATGGTTCTAGCCTGTAGGTTAAAATAATATAACAGCAATGTTTTGTGTCAAACAGCACTTTTGTTTCAATTATTCATTGTCATATTTACTTTGTTATTTAGTTTATTGAGCCAAATTACAAATGTTTGCATTGGAAACCATATTGCTATGGAATGATCTATTGGTCGTTATGTCAGACAAATTCCTAGACGCACGTTAGATTTTAAATAACAAGTAATCGATCATGTGGCCAGAACCCAATTACAAAATTACTCAAAATGCCCATTACTACTTTCAATATAGATATAGATTCATGAAATGTATCTTCACCTAGACATCCATTATAAAAGTTTTGAGTAGTTAAAATAAGCAGTGCACTAAAGATGCAGTGGATAGAGAATAGGGTTAAAAATGCAGGAGCACTCTTTTTAAAATCCAGTTCTTTAAGAGTTTTCCAGTGGTTTAAAATGAGTAACACCACTTGCATATATACAGTTGTAAAAATGCTACAGCTGCTCTTCTGTTGAGTGAAAAAAAACAGATTTCAAAGTTTCTAAAAATCAGTCTGTAAGCATTTTAAAAGCAAACTCCTCTTTTTTTTTAGAAGGGTTCATCATCTTCCTCTGCATACGGGGATGACAGAGGAGTGTAGGGAGTCGGGGGGTAAGGGCAAACAGGGTCTGCATAAGCAGACGGGGTGGGTATGGCAGGTGGGGGGTTAGGTAGTGTGTGTAGAGAGGGGAGTACAGGAAGGGAAGGGGGGACAGAAAAAGGGCTCGGTGTTGCAGCTCTGTACTTGTAGGTGTTGGGTTCATCATCGCTAAAGTTGTCAGATGTCGCCGCCACGTGTGTCGAGTCTAAAGGTGAGTATTCTCCTCCAAATCCATGGTGGCGTTCGTAACTCTGCAGTTCTGAGACATTGACGTGGTTTCCACTACGCAGGAACTCGGCAAACCTGAAGGTGAATGTCAAAACACATGACTGAACTGATCAGCTTTCATGAAGTAACCAGACAGACAAATACTGTGAGAGAACTCATATTCATACACACATATAAGCTCATTGTTTCCCATTATTTGTACAAAATTGGCTTGATTACATCATCATTATCAACTTGTTCTGAAATGTACATCTGATTCTGTGTGAATAAGCCAAGTTCTGGTGGACTGTTGTAGTCTAGTGGATAATGTACTGCACTACGAACTAGAAGGCTCAGGGTTGAAACCCCACCTCTTCCAGGTTGCCACTGTTGGGTCCCTGAGCAAGGCCCTAAACCCACAATTGCTGGGATTGTAAGACTGTATCACTCTGGATAAGGGTGTCTGCTAAATGCTGTAAATGTTCACTAGGTCTAGTCCAGATGAGAATCATAATCACACCTTGGCACTCGACTACTTTGCAAGCTATATTTGTTCTTGAAACTATACACGAAATCTCAAATATCAGTTCTGACATTCTTTGGGCCTCATTCATGAACCGTGAGCAGAAGAAATGCACTTAAATCATTTGTAAAACCTAACCTAACTTTTTCTATAAATATAATTTCTATAAATATTTATGAACTGGGGGATTGTGGTGGCCTAGTGGTTCAGGTACTGGACTATGGACCAGGGTTCAAATCCCACCCCTGCCACAGTTGGGTCCTTGAGAAAGGCCCTTAATCCACAACTGCTTGGATTGCAAGACTGTGTTAATTGTAAGTTGCTATGGATAAGGGCGTCTGCTAAATGCTGTAAATGTATGCGAATGTTCATAGTCTCAAAATGTTAGTAAATACAAAATGTACACATTGTCCTGAGTATGTGTAAAGAGTGCGGAACGTCCAAAAGTGACTAAAAGACATGACTGAACTTGAATTAAAGTACAGATTAAAGAATGATATAATTCTTAAAAAAATAAAAGGAAACAATTTTACACTCAATAAGAACTCTTTTTAATAGCACAGCATTCACTCATTCAGTGAAACTTTGTTGTTAAATTTCTTGTCCTCTACAGACATACTTGACAAGTGAATTACACATTTAGCTTCACTGTGCTGGACCTTTGATTGTATTGCACATTTTCTTAAGTGACGCATTTATTTATGTAAAATAATCGTTTATGCACTTCTGCGGGGCAGCTAACTGAACATTGTATTTATGAAATAAATATAACAAAGCACAAAAATATTCTGAGCATTTGTACCTCAAAAGACCATAGCAGCTACTTTGTCCATATTACTTATGAACAGTGTTTCATTTTCCCCAAGTCAGCCGTTTTTACTGCAATTCCAGCTCGTCTCTCACTACATGACAATGTGGCTAACTTGGGCGGCTTTAACTTGGGTTAAAGTGTTGAATTAAAGTTGCTACAGGAGCTACAGATGATTTAAAACATACACCAAAATTTAAACAAAAATGTTTGAAAGAATTAGGCTTTTCACATGGTCATTACAGTCCCTAGACCTAAACCCCTGGAAAAAACTGTGGGGTGACCTCAAGAGGTTAGTTCACAGGTAAAGACCTAAATGTCTAAAGGTCTGGAAGATGGATTGAGGAGTGACTCAAATACAGTGCACTCAGATTCCCAACAGGTATTAGAAGTACTACGGAGGAAGCCCTACTGTAGGTATATTATATGGGACTGTGGTAGCCTAGCTTAAGGTCCTCATGGTCCAGAGTTCAAATCCCACCTCTGCCAAAAAAGCTGCCACAGTTGGGTCCTTAAGCATGGCCCTTAACCCATGAGTGCTTAAATTGTAAGATTGTATAAACTGTAAGTCGCTCTGGATAAGGGCTTCTGCTAAATGCCATAAATGTATTTAATCACTGCATAAGGACTGCAATGATTAGTCGGCATAATCCACAATGTCAATCACAAAGGTGTTGAATTTAGGTGTTGACCTGTCATTCATTTGTAACTGCAATGCACTACAGGAACTGCTGGGGGCACAATCGCTTCCATTGTCTGCCATTACAGCATTCAGTACTAAGAATATTTTGAATGATGGCAATGTTACTACATGTTTTGAGTCGCCTGCCCGAGTCACGCCGAGTAACAGACCCAGCAGAGCGAGCGCAATGACAAGAGGCAAAAATGCAAGATCGAACGTTTTACGAATATGGGTGCATTTCAGAAAATATAAATCAAAGAAACAATTTCAGTGCAAAGCGCAGCTCTTGTTTTATAGCAGTAGATGCATGAACGTCAACAATAAAAGCACCCTTCGATGTCTAATGTTACTCCGCACTGGATCGTTTTTGCCATTTCTTTGTGTTTTAACAAGGTATTGTTAGCATCATAATGTTTATTCAGTTACCTGTCGGATCACAAGGGCTCATGGATAGTGCTCGGTAAAAGAACCCTTTTTCAAATGTTATGTAACGCATGTATTGCAATAGTTAGCCAACGATTTACATGAGTAGCGTTATGCAGCTTCGACTTCCTGTGACAGAAAGTGTATGCATACGTACTTTGATAGACTGTCTGGGCTTTGGGATCAGTTTGCTATAGGAACTTATGTTGAACCATAGACTGGACCAAGGGTGACGTTCACATTCACCTGTGTACAGACTTGAGTAAGTGGGATTAAAATATGCACTGGAACAAGAGCTGCACCCACAGGACGCAAATGGTGGAAGGTATGACAAAAATAATAGCTGACTAACTAAAAAAAAAAAAAAACAAGACAGATTAGTTAATCACATTACCTTTGTGGGGAGCGGAGTCTCAATACAGTGTCCCATGCAGGAAAGCCAGGATTCTTGCAGTACTTCCTTAGTTCTTCCAGAGAGGCTTTAGTGTGTTTCTCAGCCTGCTTACGATACTCCTCCTCTGTCAGCAGCCTGATGTTAGAGCGACTCCTCCATTGGAAGATGTGCCGCAAGGATGACAGAAGCCATACTGTGTATCTTGTAATGGACATAAAAACTGAGTTAGTAACTAACGTTAGTTCTTAAAGGCATATACGATTAAGAAAAATAATGCCTCTTAAAGTATACCAATAACAGAAATAACAGCAATAACAATAAATCCACCTGACAAATTTTGGGTACCCTACTAAAAGCTGCCACTGCCATTATGGAATTTCGTTGGGATGAAAAGTGCAGTTAAACTGCAACAATGTTTAATCAGGTGGAACCCCAGCACAGGATTTCTAGCAGAACACATCGCATGATCAACAATATGAAATTAAATTCACCTGGCACTTCAACCGATACATCAGTGTTGATTTCCCATACGTTAGGTATTTTTCATGTAGCTCAAAAATCCAGCAAATGATATAATACGTTCTGCCACTGGAAACAGCATTCTGGGTAAGGCTTGCTAACTAGGCGGGTAGATACACACATACACATACATACACCGCAGCCTAGTGTGTTAACAGCTGGGAATGGCTGGGTTTGATTACAGAACAAAACACACAAATGGATTATAATGAGATGGGAGATGGAAAAGAAGAACCACATTACAAACGTATGTTTGTTTTAATATGTGCAGATTGATCGATAAAAATAGCTTACATTTGGCAAATGTTTCAAGCGTTCTGATTCAGGACTGTGGTAGTCTTTATTTTGATTAAGAATTATGTTAATTCAAGTTTAAGGGTTATTCACAATTTTTATTGTGTTCTAGCTCTTAAACAGTTCAAGCAAAAACAAAAACGGGCACCCTTATCAGCCTTGCTTGCTAAAACATGATCTGCATGCAAGTCATCAGAAGAAAAACCTCAAAATCTCACCACAAGATATCTGAAGTACAAAAGACATCACTTCTAAGTCAGAGACATCCTGGAATGTGCTGTTGTTTAATGAAAAAAGATCATCGTCTACAACCACCAAAGGCATGTTTGTACGAAAATGTAGAAGGATTTTAAGAAAAGAACGCCTTAATAATGCATCTGAGGGATCGGAGTCATCTTTTCACAGATCTGACAATCCCTGTCGTAAAAGCATTAGGAAAGACCCTGTGTAATGTAAATTATTCCACGTGTGCTTCTATGGCAGATGTTTTGCTGGTTCACATAACATAATTAGAGTGATTTTTACAGGAGCATAATAATCTGGGAAAAACAACAAACCAGATATTTTGACCAGTTTGCATGCACTTGAGCCATTTGATAATGAAATACTTTGTACACATCGCCCAGTCTGATGCTCTCATCAGTGTTAAGCATTACCACTTTTAAAATCAAATAGCTTACAATCCGATCAACATTTCACACCGTTTCTTTAAATCCAAGTAACTCCTGCATGTTATTTTAATTAAATGTTTAATGTATAGTTCTGACTGAGTTACTTTCAGGTTTTCCCAAACTTAGAAGAACAACAAAAAAAACCCCAAAAAAGCAAGCAGATGTGCTCAAGCCATAAAATACTGGATAAACTAGAAAATGTCATACCAGTGTTTCAGTCTGTATTAGTCTCATCAGCACTGATACTGATATCACTGTTACAATGACATGCCTAAAAAAGTTCAGGTTTAGAAAAAAAAGTTTTCCAGATTTGGAAAATCTAATTGCTACTCCATATCACTTGATTGTAAGCATAATTATCTTCTAATAAGTCATTCTAAACAACAGGTGCCTTCTAAACAACATGTTTCATTAGTATATCAAATCATTTGCAACATCAGTTTGAGTGTACTAATAGAGAAAACAACATTACTATTCAGTGTGTGCATCCACATATCCAATGTAGAAAACCGAATTACTCAAGCCAGGAGCATTTATCCTAACCAACTTAGAAACAAACTGTAGCATATAGAGGTCCTTTCAGCAGTGTGGTTTGTGGGGCACATTAGTTGACTCCCATGGTAAAGTAGGAAAGTTTACTTTTTTTGTAGTTTTCATTCCACATATACCTTACATTTCAGTCATCTAGCAGACGCCCTTATTCAGAGCGACGTACAATCAATATAGTCTTACAATCCAAGCTATTGTGGATTAAGGACCTTACTCAGGGACCCAACTAATGCAGAGGTGGGATTTGAACCCTGGTATTTCTGGTCCATAGTCCACTAGGCAACCACAGTCCCATTACCACCATGACAGCAGATTCTGTCCCGTCCTGTTTAATTGCGAGGTATGACAACAGATTGCACATGAAGTTAATCAAATTTATACTTTGCATTAAGATATATTGTTCTGGTGTTTATTCCTCCAGAATTTTTGCCGCAAAACAAATGGATCTTGCTGATGCTTCATCAACTGTATTGATCTGTACAGCATAAAACCAAATTGAGTGTTAAATAAAGGCAATTCAATTGGTTCTACAAAAGCAATCAAAAGCTCCGCAGTAACCCCAATTAGTCTTTATAGAAATTAATAAATAAGCATGCCACTACCACACAATCAACCATACAGTTAAACCAAAGAGGACACCAACATTTAATACTATTAATTAGCGTTATTAATGCACCATTAAACTTGTAGCTCTTGTACAATACTTACTATTGGCAAACCCTAAAGATTACTGAAGTGACAATTGAAAAACCTCTTCATGACTGACCATGGGTATAAAGGTGCAGCAAAAGTTTATGCCATTATGTTACATCAGCATATTCTCATTATAAGAAATCTGCCAGCACCTGCCAATGCCAAGAAAGATGGTGAACACCAGAGGCAGGATCTTCAATCCGAGCAGCACTGCCAGCAGTTTCCACGACACCGGGGCATAGGTGACTCCATGACACGCCAGCACCACGGCTGCAGCTTGCAGTATCCAGGTCATCAAATTCAGTGTGCACTTGTTGGTGACGGGGCCGAGTTTGTAGCAGAACACAAAACTAACAAAACCTGATATGAGCAGATAACCTATGGGAAAAGTGAGCTTAGTCATTACTGGTTCAACTAACTTAAGCTGCTGTGGTTAAAATTTGTTCAGCTTCAGGAATTCAGGCATTCTAAAAACAAATGTGTTAGCAATACCGTTCTTTTTAGAATGTGTAATTTAAAAAACATAAATAAAACCATACCACAGTCTCACAGTGCTCAATATTTCAGAAAGCTAACACTTTAGTACCAAAAGCACACTTTAAAAACTACACACCCTACAGAAAACACCATATGAATATCTCATAAAACATTCCTGCCTATTGTGCTTTATAGTACACGCTTATATGCATCAAACGATAGGTTAATTTTATAATATTAACACAACTGTCTAAGACATTAAATCATGATATTTGTGCAAGATTCTGCGCAAAGTAACAAGTCAAATATGCTTTATGTATTGTCATATTTAAGTTTAGCCCTTGTAGAGGTTGGGTGACTACAGTCATTAAAATAAATAACATAACACGTCACTGACAAACTTCACAGAGCAAGTCCAGAGAAAACTGCTCACAAAGGTTACAAAATGAAATATCCCATCATTTTTGTGAGCAGTATATATAGCATGCATGGCTCCAAACAGACGGTCAGTGGGGATTTGTTTCATTGTGATGACCTAGGAAAAGCATTCATTACTATTTCATTATATATAGTGAGACAATTTAGCGTGACCAATTAATTAAGCACATTAAGGGAAGTTTTGTGTTCCTAGGTTACTGCTTTAGTACATTAAACCACATTAAGCGTTTTATTACAATAGGTTTTAAGGGGATGAAAAAACACAATGTGGTTTAATACACTAAAGCAGTGACCTAGGAACACCAAACTTGTATCCTGATGTTTCTAAACCCATGGTATGGGTACTTTCCTAGTATCTCTATACTGTCCAACACTAATTTGTATTTCAGAACAATTGATGTGCAAAGCTCATTTGTTCATCCCTAATCCATCCCCTTTTCAGCAGTAGTTCATTAATAAATGCCCCCTTTCAGGTACTGAAATGCTGAGCCCAATGTTTAGGATTGGTAAGTCCAGCTCTGCCAAGCTGCTACTGTGGGGACCCTAAGCAGGGCCTTTAATCCTCAGTTGCTGGCCTTGTACATTGTAAAACTAAGCTTAATTTAGAAAGTCAATCTGAATGAGAGTCTCTGCTAATGATCCAAAAATACATAAAACGGCACCAAAATACGTATTTTGGTATAGAAAAATGTTACTTACCCAGCAGTTCTCTCCAGTATAGTGTCATGAGTTCATCCCATTCATTTACCAGCTTCTGAATGCCCAGGTAGGACAGGCCAGAGCCCATGCCAAACGCCACCAGAAAGATCCCTCGCTTTAACAGGCAAAAAATATAATTTAATCATAATATTGAAGAATTTTTTTAATAATTTATTTGTACATTATGGTGGAAAACACAAGTTCAACAGAGTACTTTGTAACTTTGCCTTTGTTGGCAATGACAGAGGTCCTGTCAGTCTTCACCAGGTTAGCACACACTGTAGCTGGTATTTTGGCCCATTCCTCCATGCAGTTTCTCCTCTAGAGCAGATGTTTTGGGGCTATCGCTGGGCAACAGACTTTCAACTCTCTCCACAAATTTTCTATTGGATTGAGGTCTGGAGACTGGCTAGGTCACCAGGAATTAAATGAAATGCTTTTTACGGAGCCACTCCTTTGTTGCCCGAGCGCTCTTTTTGGGATCATTGTCATGCTGGAAGACCCAGCCACATTCCATCTTCAATGCTGTCACTGATTGAAGGAGGTTTTGGCTTAAAATCTCACAATACATGGCTCCATTCATTTTTCCTTAACACGGTTCAGTCGTCATGTGCCCTTTGCAGAAAAACAGCCCCTAAAGCATGATGTTTCCACCGCCATACTTCACAGTAGGTATGGTGTCATGGGATGCATCTCACCATTCTTCTTCCTCCAAACACGACAAGTTGAGTTTTTACCAAAAAGTTCTATTTTGGTTTCATCTGAGCACATGATATTCTCCTAACCCTCTTCTGGATCATCCTTATGCTCTCTGGCAAACTTCAGATGTTCCTTTTGACCGCACGGTATAAGATCTTGTGTGTGGACCCCAGATCGAGGGAGATAATCAGTGGTCTTGTATGTCTTCCATTTCCTTACAATTTCTCCTACGGTTGATTTATTCACACCAACCTGCTTGCCTATTGTAGATTCCCTCTTCCCAGCCTAGTGCAGGTCTACAATTTTATTCCTGGTTTCCTTCGACAGCTCTTTGGTCATGGTTGAGTTTGGAGTCTGACTGTTTAAGGCTGTGGACTGGATTTT
>JAUZST010014775.1:0-10479 GCA_034779995.1 Parotocinclus haroldoi
ATATTACATATTTCTTATTCGCTCTCACGTTCTTTGGTCCGATTAAGTGGAATTTTGGTCCAAATAAGGGAATAACATTACACGTATATAATAGGATTTGTTTCGGTCTTTTAGGATTCGGTCCGAATAAGCGGCTGGTCCCATTAACCGGTGGTCCAATTAACCAGAATCCACTGTCTTATGTAACCATGGTAATGGCCAGTCAACATTCCATTTCCGAAACGACCCTTTTTCCCAGAACGTAATGTCATTTTTAAACAGCTTACCTGTACACATGATGGCAGGTTTTCAGGTTAAACAAAGGAAACCCCTCACAGGTAGAAAACCACGGGAGAACATGCTACGTTGCACACAAACAGTAAGCGAAAACGACGACTGAACCTGAACTCTGGATTACGCGTGTATAATTGAGTGGCAGAAATACACAATAATTTAGTGCTTTCGTTGTTATTTATTTATTTATTTATTTTGGGAATGAACAACACTGACTCATTCCATCCCCAAGTAGTTCCAAACAATATCTATGGAGGCAAAATTCATTCATCTAAATTAGAACTGTCAAAATCACTACACACCCAGACCCGTAACATCCAATACAATTATCAGCAAGTCTCTTGTTTCCCCAATTTCAGCACCACTTAAGGCCTGTCATCTGGATTTAGCATCGGCGTGACATTTTAAAACACTTTTCACCGCTGTCACTGTCAGCCTCTGTTTAAGAGTTACAGTTTTCTGGAAACAAACTGACTCGCATGCGTGTGCGCGCGCGCGCGTGTGTGTGTGTGTGTGTGTGTGTGTGTGTGTGTGTGTGTGTGTGTGTGTGTGTGTGTGGTCTCTCGCTTGACGTGATGGGTTTTTATTTCCGTAGCTCTAATCCTTGAGACACTTTATCTAATAGCCTTGAGGACAGTCTGTGCAGAAGTGACTGTAGTGTGAATGGCAGTCATCCAGATAGAAACTGATGTTTACGGTAAGTCTGTAAATTTTATTGCATTGCAGAAAACACTTAATCTAATTCTAATTACTGCTCTGATTTAAGCCAGCGACATTAAAGGGAAGCCTGAAGAAAATATAAAATTACAGTTATCCCACTTAACCTAAATAAAGTTCTTCAGAAAGGACATTTACCTTAAAAATGTGTTCATTTAGAGCATTTAATAGACGCCCTGCTGAGGGTGACTTGCCCTTTTGCCCAAGGGTGAGTATTGTGCAAAAGTCTAAGGCCACCATTAGATTTGAGCAATGGTATAATGAGCACATATAACATATTATCAACAATTCGACCCAAAGGTTGTAAACTTGGATTCGTCTCTCCATAATCCTGTTTTCCACGAATCCCTTCCAAAAAAAGACTCGGGTCAACTCGGGGCATCCTGATGTAGCTGCCAGATCCTGCTATTGCTCAGGTGTAAGGGGAGATCAGACTAAATACTTGCATCTGTATCCAACATGAGTTTTTTCTTTTTTAGATTTTAATACAGTTCTGGTTGTATTCTAATAAAGAGAAATAATTATGCTCATTATACCACTGCTAAAACAAATGAAGCATATATAATCTAATGGCGGCCTAAGACTAGCCCCTCTAACAACGTTCATGCATTATTTACTTAAATCTGGGTTTCTCAGATCACAAATCACCAAGAGTGCCACGAACCTCAACTTCCAGGAAACGACAAGCAGAATGCCATAATCACAAAGCTCAAACTGGTTTATTCAACATGACAGTGAGGTTTTTTTTTTTTTACTCAGATCCCCCACGGTCACCAGATCTCAATCCAGAGGGGCACCTTTGGGATGTGATTGAGATTTGAATCTCAAAATCAATCTCGAAATCAAGAACCATAATTGGATTACTGAACATGCTAATGAGTAGCCAAACGCTCAACTGAACTGAAGTCCTGGAGATATGTTTTCTACTTGGGTGCTGGAGAAGAGAAGCGTAAAATAAAAGTATCAAATAGAATAAAAGCAGCTCTTGTTCATACGGATACTGAATTTATCGTGATTAGTAAAGACCTTAGTGAGAAAGTCAGAAAGTATTATTATTCCAAGATTTGCTGTAAATATGGAACAAACTTACAATTAAATCCACTGCTCACAAAATAGGGGATATATCAAAATGAATCTCTCACAAAGAAATATCCCTCTTTTAGTGAGTTTATTGTGCTTCTTTAACGTCGCTGTCAGCATCAGTGGCCATCTGCCAATTAGGAAGGACAGCTGAGTACCCGGAGTAAACCCACGCAGACACGGGGAGGACGTGCAGACTCAGGCTGCTCCACTCTAGGATTGAACCCATGACCTACTGGCTGTGAGGCAGCGGTGCCGCCCACCCAGTGAGGAGTGTAGATGTATTGTAAAAGGCTGGATATTTAGGTTCCACTGCCATTAATGGCTTGGTTTGTTCCTTGTGAGATTACAGAAGCTGCAAGTCACCCACGAAGGGCGTCTGCTAAATGCTGTAAATATATTTATGTCAATTTCACAGTTACTGGTTAGCCAATGTAGCTTTCTACTCCCAGTGCACAACTATAGAATGCAATTAGATGCATATGTAAGATACATGATAAGTGTTTTGATCATCTTGATAAATATGAGTCCCTGGTAATATGATTCTCCTTGCTATGCACACACCTTTGCTGATGGATTAAGTGTGCCATTTCCATAAAGGTCCTTCAGGGGAGGATGGAGTTTGCTGCGGTCACTGATGCTCGGTGCAATAACTCAGCTTTGCCAAAACGTCAGCACTGTATCATCTCTACAGGATGGATAGGAGCCTTTTTGTGCAGACTTTGAATAGACCTTCACTGGATAAGAATGCTTTGGTTTTTCTTTTCTCAAAATATGAGGAATCGGGCTAATTCACAATGCGCATACTACGGACCGTCAAACGTATGCAATAGTCTCACAGCGATATGTGTGACTAAGAACGGATATACGATACAAAAGCAATGCTATTCGAGAGTTTTTGCCGATATTGTCCGTAACCTCAGGTTACTGTAGCATTCCTGTAGCTTTGGGTTTTTGGTGTGAGCTTTACAAAGCACCCAGTCCTAGGTAAGTAGCTAGAGTATCACATTTCCTCTATTTGTAGAAAAACCTGTAAATTGTAAAAAAAAAAATCTATATATATATATTTATATATAAACAATTTCTGAAGGCTTTTCAGCTTCTAGGCTACTTCTTGGTGGAATGAGCTTCCGACACAAGACGGTCCAGTGTCTCTCTCATTAAAAAGTCTGAAAGCTCACATCTTCAACCAAAAAAATAATGCCTCTTCTATACCGATGACATAAAAAGGGATATTTCATTATATTAAATGAAACACTGAATTTTCTGCACATTTGTGCTACTTTCTTAGTTGTTTGGATGTGTTTATATTTATATTCAAGTCTTTAACCTTTCATGACTTACATCTATGGCATGCTGGAGGAATCACGGATGTGGGGAGAATATACAAACTCTACACACAGCCAGGACTTGAGCCTGGGTCTCCGTAGCTGTCAGACGATAGCACTAATGACTAGCTCCAAGAACATTGGATTTTGGGGCCACCAATGAAGTTCCTGATATATTTGAATATTTGGAAAACCGGTTCTTGGACTGTGTGAAATGGCACATTTTTTTCTCTCCCCAATTCTCCAGTGAGTGTACGAGTCTTTATTCATGCTTACCTTCCCCATGAGCCAGACCGAAGGTTATTTGCCAGCTGAAGGAACTTCTAGTTTGCACTTGATGGATGTCGGATAGAGTGAACGCACTGGGGGCCTGCTGCGAGTGTGTGTTTGTGTGTGAGAAAAAGTACGATGCTCTATGATCTGTGAAGAACCTGTGAGAGAGAGAGAGAGAGAGAGAGAGTAAAAAGAGAGAGTGTGTACCTGAGTGCCGTTCCGATACTTATGGAGCTGATCCATCAAACTCAGCATGGCGCTAAGCACTAACGAATAGCCCTCGACCTCTCTCCACCTCTGGAGGAAATGCTTAAAAATCATGATGCACTTAGGTCACTGGAGCTGGACGGCGCCTTCCAATTTCCCACCTTTTCAGTGAGGCACATCGGAGGAAGCGCCACAAATAGAAATGATATGTCGTGACAGTTCCACCGTCATGTTGAGAAGTGTGAATCACATTGGAACACTTGTAGCATTCGTTTAGTACAGTTTTGTGCTTACCTCACATGTACAGTACTGTTGCAAAAGTCTTAGTCCACCCTTAGTTTTGCTGTTTTTGCAATGGTATAATGACCATACCGTAACACGTTGTCAACAACTGGACCTAAAAATTTGGAACTTGTATTTGTCACTCTGTAATCTTCTTTTCCAACCGATCTTCGTTCCAATTTTTATTCCTCATACCATATCTTAAAAACTGATCTTAAAAAGTGGTTTCTTGGCTGCTACCCTTCCAAAAACATCGTTCTTAATGAAGATTCTTCAGACTGCAGTAGGGTCAACTTCCGATGAAGCTGCCAGATGCTGCTGTTGCTCAGGGGGGTTTTTTTCAGTTATGTCATGCTGCATGTGCATTTTCTGTATTTTTTGGTCGTGTTAAAATACAGAGATTAAGAAATAAATACACAGGGTCATTATACCGTTCCTAAGACCATGGAAAATCTAATGATGGAACCAGACTTAGCCAATAGAGTAAGTGTTTTGCATTTTTACTTTTCATTTACAATAGACTGCTCTTTATTATAAAATAAGCTTTGGCTAAGTGATTTTGGCCACTTGTAGGTTCTCCTATGATACAGTGTAGACCAGGTTCTACATTGTTTCTCTCTCTATCTCATATATATATATATATAATATTTTTTGTCACTTGACATAAGCAGTGGGAATTTGTTAGCTCACCATCATGTGTGCAGCCTGAACATGTAGGGGTACAGACACACCACCTCATGTTCCACTGAGCTGGTTTTACAAATCATAGTAATTAAAAATGATTTCGAAATGATCTCCAGATCAGTGCTCTATTAATAGTGCAGCCAGTTCTGACAGATCTTGTAGTCTGAGATGATGAGACTCCATTTGCAAATCTAAACAGCTTGTGACTGTAAACAGAAGAGCAGCGTGAACATTTGACCAGATTTTCAGAACTGGGTATGAATACGTGGAAGACCGTAAACCCTGACCAGGTCGGCTTCTCTGCGCTCCTCTCTTTATATTGTCACAAATTCTGATTATGAATACTGTAAGTCATCTGATGCAGGACAGCTGAAGCGTTCGAATCAGAACCAGGAACCACTTGAAGCTCATCACGGCCGCATGAATCAACCTTGCGAGTGCGAGACCTGTCAGCATAAACGTGCAGTGCTGACACGCAGCCTTGGAGTGAGCCGTTTTATAAGCTGGAACTGCCATCAAAAGAAATTGAGCTTTGGGAAAAGTGTCTGGTTAAAGCAAAGACATGAAGCTCAGTCTTCCTGAAAATGAGGCCCAGAGAAGAAGCTGAAAGTACAAGTCTCTGGATTGCTCTTCTGACTTTCCCATCACTGTCTCTCACCTTAATGTTTCTCACCGGTTCACCACAGGAAGACCTGTCTATCTATCAAGACCTGGTTCCAGGCATCTTGACCGTCCTCTGCCCCCTTCTTGCTCCAAGCTCTCGTTTTAGGATTCAATCTGTGAGACAGAGTCGAGCCAAATGACCCGAGTCAGGTCTAGACTGCAGATTCTTGAGCATCGTGTCTTCAGTACAACATTTTAGTTTAGTCAGAGTAACGGATGCTGCTTTGTACTTAAGTAACCTGTTATAAAGTATTTACAGAGAATCCAAAAGAGAATTTGAGTTTAGTCTTAGTAATATTAACCGGTAGTGCTTTCTACTAAAAGAACCCAGGATGAGTTAGACTGAAAGACTAAACTAAAATAACTGCCAGGATCGACACAACTATAAAAAATGTTAAAATCTTTCAGTTAACATCCAAGCCACCCAAGGAGGTCTGGTTCCTTTGTGAGTTTTTCCTTGACAGTGTTACCCTAGGCTTGCTCAATTTGGGATTGGCCTTTAAGATAAAGAATGTTGTAAAGCTACTTTAAGACAATGCTCCATTTGTAAAAAACTATTGCTATATATTTATATATTGCTAAAATAAGTACATTTCACTTAACTTGACAACTTTAAATGACCGATTATCCTGTAAAAACAAATCCCCCCATCTTCACTGAGGAACAAGGCCAGCGCCCAGTGAGCGTCCCTGTGCAGTTTTGTTCAGGGGTAGGTGGTGAACCGATATAACCAGAACATGCCAATGACGAATATGGCATTTTAAAAACATTTATCAACCAAATCTCTCAGCCAATGGAGCCATGGTTGTCGTTGGAGGGAGATCATCCCTGCCCCCACCAAGACAAGTACAGGTCCAAAAGATTCCTGATATGCCCAACAAACACTGTGGCTCCCCACAACAATGCTCTCCTGAAAGCAGAATTGTGTCAACCTCTGTCCCTCACAGATCCGATATCATTTGAAGATGGGTGGCATGATGGAGGATGACAGATTGCTTCCGGTGCTGTCAGCAACGATGTCTATCAAATCTAAGCATGTGGCATAACTGGGGGTTGCCAGATCAGATTTCTGAAACATAAATATCACCTCATCCAGACTAATTATACAACTAACTATGCCGTCGGTGGTGGATGTGGATTGGAAAGTTCCCAGAGGAAAAGTGGAGGTCAGTGGGTCATCGATTGTGATAGAGACCTCATCATGGTGAGCCTCCTTGAACCCAGAAGAACAGCGTCTTCCAAACGTATCACTGCTAATGGAAATGGATTATTCGCCGAGTTGTGGTTTAGCAACCTTCAGAGTGCTTAATTGAAACAAGTATGGAGACCTGGCAGCGGCGTAATCAACAAAAAACATTGGCTCATTAATCATTATAAATAGTCCTGTCACAAGCAAAGCGCCGGCATCATCAGCCTCTTTTGTTTGTCTTCTATCGGGAGCGCGACTGGGCCAGGCGTGGGTTAATGGGAGCCGAAGTAGCGATTCAGTGGAGACGCTGATGATATTGGGTGCTCAGGTGACAGCACTCTATAAGGCCAATCATTAGGAAGTAATGGGGATTGATGCACTACGGATGAAGCTGGAACATCTGGGAAGGGTTCAAGTTGGTGCTTGGTGGCACTGACATAAAACTTAATTTCAGACACCACTACGTCTTGCTTAGACTTGTTTTCCTGGTCCTTAAACAGCAGTTTGTCTCTTTCAGTGACACCCTGCCCCTGTGGCCCGTTATGGCCCATTAATGTGGATTTAGTTCCAGGAATAAACCTAGTTAGGTATAACGGTCAACAAAGTGGGCCAAGGCAACCAAATTGTGATCCTGTGCAGTTTTGTGCTACCCTACTTAAACTGCTCATTACAGCAATTCTCCTGCATGTATTAGAATTTCTACACAGAATCTGTAGTGTCTGTGCTCATACTACTGCAATTTCAACACATTTTCCTAAAAATAACTCAAAACTGTAGCCTTGTCTTTGAACCCTATGGGCAGTCAATAAGTGTTTTCGATATACAGTAGTGTGCAAAAGTCTTAGGCCACCATTAGTTGAGATACACCATTGTTTTAGCAATGGTATAATGACCATGTATAATTCTCGCAGTCTTTTTAGTTAGAATGAAACCAGCAATGATAGTACGTCGAATGAAAGCGACTTTTGAAGAAAACAGCTTTTATGGGCTACAGTGGCAAGTAGCGTGACCTCCAATAGCAGCACCTGGCAGCTTCATCACGATGCCAAGGAGAATCTTTAAAAGTCTGAAGAAGCTTGATCAGGAGGGGTCTTTTTAAAAACGTAGGGGAAAAAAACTTTCAGATGGGGAGCAGGGTGGAAAGACTACGACATGCAAAAGCTTACAAAGATTGGAATGAATATCAGTACAAAAGAGGATTATGCAGCGACGAATCCAAGTTTCAAATTTTAGTGTTACGTGGTCATTATAGCATTGCTGAAAAAAGACTAATTTACTGAATAGTGACCTAAAACCTTTGGACAATGCTGTACTTGTATAGTTCAGTAAATTCATGACTTAAAGGCATAAATTAAATTGGTAAAAATATTCTATTATAATTTTACCATTTGCAAATGAGAATTAGCACATCCAAGTCCATGGCCATGACAATCTCCTGTTTGGGGTCGGGGTGCTCGCTTTAGGCGAAGGGAGAAAACCCAAAATTCAACTCAAAATGTATTTCTATAGCGCTTTTTACAACGAAGCATTGTCTCAAAGCAGCTTTACAATCTTACCTTATCTTAAAAGGCCAATTCCAAATTGAGCAAGCCTAGGGCGACAGTGGAAAGAAAAAACTCCCTGAAAGTAGAAGGAAAAAAACCTTGGGAGGAACCAAGACTCAAAAGGGGACCCGACCTCCATGGGTGACCTAGATGTTAATTAAATAAATACATATATTAAAGTATAAGAAAGTATATTAAAGTAATAGTAAAATTAAGTAAATAATTTAAATCAATAATAAAATTGAAATTAGTAATAAAATAAGCTGTATATATATATTTTAAAATGAGACCTCAGTGGGAAGTCCTTGGAGGCACCTCCATCATCTCCTAATGACTAAAAACGTTAAAAACTTGCTAGAAAAACCTCCTTGAGAATGAATTCAAGTACTACAGAAGCTTGTCAAAAGCAGCAGTCGTTTTGCAGTCACTGTACCAGGCTGTGGTGAAGGGGGAACTTAGCCCTTGGACAAACTGGCCTCTGCTGGCTGTACCCCAGCTATGGGTACGAGCAACAGAAATGAGGTTCCAATGCAGGGTTGCTGGGCTTCCTCTCACTATCAGAGTAGATGCTTTGCGGTAGAATCTCTTCTCTTCCAGGTAATGACATGCCAGTTGAGGTGGTTTGTGCATCTGACAGGTTCTAGGTTCTATCACCATGGACAGTGACCCCCAGGGCAGACCCAAGAGCCACCGGAGGAATTGTATCTCACAGCTGACACGGGAACGCATTGGGTTCTCTGGGATCTGATGCTGGGGATAAATAACTGAGAACGGAGTTTAGAGTAAAGACTATTGACACAGGAAATGACCAAGTACTGCTTGCATCATCAATCAGTGGCAGCTTGGCAGTACTGGTTTGAACCCTGGACCGGATAACAATGAGAGTGAACGTTCCAACACTGAATCCTCGGTTTGTGGCAGAATGACAATGGGAAAGGCAGTACACTAGTCCACTTCTCAGAGAGCCGAAATTCCCACCCAGTATTATACCGGTGTTCCTAAAATAGTACGTAGTGAGTATACGCCAATACAAGGTTAATAAAAAGAGCTAAAAAGAAAAGTTTGTGTATAATTACTGTAATTAGCATCCATGTAGTGGAAGCAGGTACGAATTTGTGCATTTCTGTTCTGACTGGTCGAGGTCAAAGACCTTTTACAGGGTTCGTTCAAGCTCAAAACAAGAAATAACCGATTAAATTAACCTGCTTTATTACAATAATCGGTATGATACATTTTAAACATCCAATTAACCTTGGAGGGTCTTTGTTATCAAATTCATCAGCTTTAGATTAATAGCAGATGTTTGACGCCTACCTGGGATCGAAACGCGTCGTTGTTTTGCATGCTTCACTTGGAAGGGTAAAATATTAAATTGTTCATTTTAATGGAAAAACTATTGATCATTATGTAGCTGAACACACACAAAAATTACGATCTAATTACAAATATTTCATTAAGTGAAACAGAACACAGGGGAATTTACATAAACATTTGCTGAAGGTTGATGCATTATTACTGAGCCCCATTGTTTTTCATTTAACTGCTTCACTAATTAAGGCGTTTAATACATGCATTAGAGTCTGGATACATGATAATTATCCATCAAGGTAAGCATACTAAATCAAGTGCGTTTCAGGTGCTTTCTAGTTTTAAACTTCTTACTCCTTTTATTATCATACTCCTGTCACCCAAGACTTTATACTGTTACATGTCATAGGAGAAGGAACATTTTACCCTCGAATGTAAAACCCCAAATCAGAAAAAGTTGGGCCAATATGGAAAAAGCACAAAAACTCAAAAAAAAAAGAAAAGAAAAACAACTAAGAGAAAAAATGTCGTTATTACATTTACTTTGACTTTTATTTCAATGCAGACAGTATGAACTTCATGTTTGTTTTCTTGTCAACTTCATTTAAACCCATTCCTGAATTTCAGACCTGGAGAACATTCCTAAACAGTTGGGACGGAGCAATTTTATTCTAAACATGAGTCTAAAATGATAACCGATGACAACTGATAACAGTGCAGTTTCAAACGGGTGATGTCAACGGTCGATTTAAATCATGATTTGCTACAAACTAGGGCTGCAACAACCAATCTATAAAATCGATTATTAAAAGTGTGGGCAACGAATTTAATGATCGATTCCTTGTGTCACACGATTTATGTCTTACTCGCCTTTACACATCCGCTTACATCACCTGTGGCGCTTCATAAAGGCTGGAAAAAAATAAACAAG